>JAPMOB010220956.1:0-10850 GCA_029875015.1 Lepomis gibbosus | reverse complement strand
AACTCAAAATTTTATCATCGTAGTCTACATAAATCTTATCGCGATGCCATATCGAGATCGTTTTATCGCCCAGCCCTAATGGAAACCCAAACAAAGGCGAGTTGAGCTGGTGCCTTGCAGCGGGAAAGGGCCTTAATAAGTAGAGGAAACTTTGGGATATATGAGACCAGAACATAACCATCAACTAAAGAGCTGCAGTGGTTAATTGATTAACGAGTCACGGCTAATTTATTAGTTTAACAATTTTATTTAATTAACAAAGAAAATCAGTTTCTTAACACGGATCGATATTTTCTGACATTTTATCGACCAGCAACTCCTGATTAATCGAGAGAATAATCTGCAAATTAAATAACAATGAAAATCACCGTTAGTCGCAGTTCTAATTAATTTGGAAATTAAAAAAGAGCAGCCCTCCTATGGGATTTACACGTCACCAGGGTCAAAATGAACAAATTACAACTCTTCAAGATTAAATACAGAACAAGAAAATTCATGCGTAGCGTCAGCAGACTCCCTCCATCGCTCCCCGTCCTTTATCAGCATCGATAAAGCTAAAAACATAGCAGACTGCAGGTCCCACATCGTGAAACCTCGCAGAAAAACATATTTTAAGAGCGGCGCTGAGATTTGTAGCGAACTTTCTTCACCGCGTCCGCCGTACAGTACATGTTTACAGCGCCGGTGCTTGAGCTCGTCAGCCGCTGTGGCGGTAACAAAATGTCCTGATGAAAGTGGAGCAGAGACATCAGGCCGTCAGCAGAGGGGAAGACATGCCTGGGAGACAGGAGAGTGAGCGGACCAGGCGTCATCTCATTTCTGCTGCAGCAACTGAGTCGGAAAACTCCTCTGTCCGCGTTAACCGGCCGCCGCCGATTCATTATGTAAGTAGGTTTATTTTGAGAGGAGGACACGGCCTCCCTGGAGACACAGCCTCCGATTTGAGTAGAAGAAGAGCGTACCAGGGTGTTTTTAGTGTTTTCATTGCCACCAGGTTTCTCGCCCTTCAGGTTTCAGTTTGATCAGAACAATCCCACGAATCCCCCGTGCTCGTTATAATGACACAACCTTCTCCGTCTTGCTCCCCCTCTCGTCGTCGTCGTTGGAGGCTAATATGAGTCACGCCTCTCCGCTCAACATGATGACACACATTTTCCCGGCACTGCCCGATGATGCACCAGCGTGGCACGGCGCTCAACAGTGATGTAATCAGGCCTGGCGCCAGCAGGGCCTCCTTATTTAATACAGTACCTGGTGACTGAGCCGCTGTACGGGGCGCTGCAGCCCTGTCACTCCAATGTCACATGTAACCTCAATATGTTGGCACGCCGTCACGCCGCCGGACAGCCGGGCGATGTCGCTGACGGACAGACGGGGGCAGCAGAGCGTCAGGATGTAACAACCGTGCACTCTCCTCCAGGCCCTCTGTGTGCATGTGTACGTGAAGAGGGGTTGGAGGGGGGGGGGTTGGAAATGTTTTGGGCCAAGTGCTCTCTCTCTGTTTGCACACAGACGCACGCATGCACGCATGCACGCACACACTGTGGGTCTCCCATGCCTGTCGCTGGCTAGTGCTGTCACCAGACGCCCCAGTGCTGTCATAACACAGCACACCACAGTAATTGTAGATTTCACAGCACTCGGCGCTCCCCACCACGGCATATGACTCCAACACGAAGTGACAGGCCAGGGCGCACACACATGCGCAGCGTTTCCTTGTTCCATTTCTTGTCTCTCTTCCCTCTGACACACACAAACTCTCTCTCTCTCTCTCTCTCTCTCTCTCTCTCTCTCTCTCTCTCTTTGCTCAGAGGTTTTAGTTATTAATTTTTTCTTCATTGAAAATTCTGCTGAATCTACGTCCATGCAGATCAGAGCGAGAGCTGCGGCGAACGGGCTCAGATGCAGATCGCTCGGCGCTAAAATGAACCGGTCCGCGTTACACAACAAGACTGTCCTGTTGCGGGTTCTTTCCGGTCGCCGTGGGAGTAACGGCTGCTGTCTCTCAGAAGCAGAAGAAGGAAGCAACGTGACCTCGATGTAACGTCCCTCGAAACCTCGTAGGAAGGCGTTTGTGGTTGACTTCGACGCTGGAGACCGCGGTTCACATCCCGTCTCAGTCAATGTTGGTCTCTTTTAACCAAAGCCACAGTCTTCTCCCTAATCTAAGCTAATACAGCCGCTGCATTCGACAGACTTCCACCTATAAATAGACTTCCTTAGGTAGCTTTAATCAGAAAATAACAAAGCCAAAGGAAGCCACACATTTTAAACACACTGTACTTTATAGTGCACTTTTGAGCTTGTAGTTGTGACAGGACTAATCAGAAACAACAGAAAGGCCATGCACGCCTAAAGACGTCATAGCTAGATTAACCAGCATGCATCTGTGGGTCGTATGTTGACTTTAGCATGCTCACATGGTCCGTGCATTAAATTAGGGATTAATTAAGTTGTGTGCAACCGTTTCACTGACGTAACAGTGAGATGGTTCATGTTGGAAGACAAATGATTTCTTATTTAAGTAAAAGGACTTGTTTAATTTAAGAGGTTTATATGTATTTGCATAATCCAGGTACGTTCTGAAATTTCTTAAAAATGTAGGAACTATTCCTATAATTGCTAGAGCAATGTAAGGTGTCTTTGCCCTCTTAAGATAAATCAACAGACCTTATAAATCATCGCAGTGTGTTATCATAATCAGTTCTGATGTATCTGCATGTACACTCAACCCAGAACATGATTAGTAATTAATTACGAAGCGTCTTAATTGCTCATTTTCAGAGCTGCTCTTTCTCAGCCTGTTATAAGCCTGTTTTCTGCTCTCACGTCCTCTAAAAGCGACCTTCCCCGGAGCTGGTTTTTCTGCGGTGACCTGTTTTCAGACCAGCAGTAACCACGTTAGGCCTCTTTCAGTCGGAGAATTCACCAAATCCCCGGCGTAGCGGGTCGACCGGAGGGCAGGAAACTCACACTCCGCCCAGCCAGCAGCCAAAACCCAGCGGTCTCCCAGTCAGTTAGTAGATTTGGATTTAGATTAGACGGCGGCTGGTCACCTGCCAGCGTGTCTGCTACGGGACGCTGACTGACAGTCGGGGAAACCCTGACAGTTGTATAATATCGGCTCTGCAGGAGCTTTGTGCCGTCACGGTTGTCTGCATTTGGGCCTGTGGACAAATTTAACTGAAACCCTGTATTGCAAAACTCCGATGAGGCTTTAAAGGTCTAAAATGACTGAATTTAAATAGTTAATAAAGTAGAAAAGCTGCTGCTACAGGTCTGTTTTTCCTTCACTGAGTGTTCCTGTAACTATGAATTTCCTTTAGTTTTCATATCTGTGTATTTGACACTAGAAATAGGTTGTCCAGATTCAATTAAAAGGTCTTGGAATGTTTTTTAGGTCAGCTTTCAGTAATTAGTTGAGATGTTTTAGTTTTTAGAAATCTAATAACGACATATTAACCAGTTTTTTTCTTCTTTAAAACCAAACTAAGGTGGACATATTATTTCATGGTTACACTGATTTACACTGAGGTTACTACTAAACAGGGATGGGTTAAGATTTTAATGGTATTACTGCTCTTACAGGTCGATCCGGTACTTTAGTGGTGTTCTTATCGGTTCTTTTTTTATTCTTAAGAACAAAACAAACATTTGCTTTTCTTACTGAAATAAAAAAGAAACAATTATTTACTGCAAAAGTAAATACAGATCTACGTCACCATCAGAGCAGAGGCTTCATGAAGCACCTGAAAACTCTGGTGGAACTATTCTTTAACTCTAAAAGTGAAATCAGTAAATGTAAACGAGAGCTTTAAGAGAAAAGGTGCAAAATCTTTAAATGGCCGATTGGATTTCTGAATCACCCACAGCTAAACAGTCAGTTTAATCATGAACCCATCTGGCTTCTATAGAGGCAGTGCATCATGGACGATCTGTCTTAACCTTATTACAGATTAGACGTCATGGTTGGTTGGATCAAATGTGCAAAACAAAGTTTGTGTAGTGATAATAAAGACAGCAGAACGTCTGAGCTTAACGGTCTTTAATTTAGCTCCGGGGCAGGTTTAACACCGGGTTTCGGTACCCATCCCTGCTTCTTCGTGCAGTGTGTCCCGCAGGAATTTAAGAGACTGTGGTGGGTGGGCCTCGGACGCTCTCATCGGGAGGAAGAAAATTTTGTACATTTTGCAGTTAAATGTTTTAATTTGGTGCAAAATTAAGAAGCTATCTCTAAAGAAATGTACACTTGTAAACAATGTTGAGCTCTAAGAAACTATTTATTCATAAATGCTGATGAAACTGCAACAAAAGTCAACAAACTTAATTAGTGTTTTTCCCAAAGCCCTAAATCAAAGAATAGAAGATAGAATAAGTCGCTAACCTGCCCGTCAGCTCGCCCTGGGCCGTTTCTGTGGATTTACCATAAAGGTTTTAATACGTGTGCACTTGAAATTTAGGCGCCACTAGCTTAATCGCATTCTCACAAACGAGTGACAGAAACAGGCCGTTGATGTTACCATAGTAGGACTGCAACTAACGACTATAGTTGATTAATCTATCGATTATTGAAACGAGTAATCGACTATTCGGATTATGAATCACAAAATGACACAATGCTTCTCATTTAGCTATTAGCCTTTAAATTAAACCTGAGGTTGTTTTAGCCAGGTGCTAATTAACAGTCAAGACGATAAAATAAATGCTGCTTTCAAAAATGCATCTTTAATGAGCGTTTCTGCTGCAGCAACAGAAAGTTCCTCTGAAATCACGTCCTGATAAGCAGCTGATCTGCTGTTTAGCGACCAAGCAGTTTTTACACGCCAGTACTGCGACACCCCGGGACAAACTGACCCTGTACACAAAGAAAGGAATAACGTCCTGCATTTCATTTGCCGAGTTTACAATAATAACGATTTTGTAGTCGACAGCGTTTCACAACAAATATAGTTTCCCCAAACTCAACAACTCACAAAACTCAGTGATTTTGTAAAAGGAGTTTGTTGTGGATTAGCCGCCTCACGCACAGACAGGAGAACTGTTTTCTCTTCTTTAGAAAGAATGAAATTTCCCGGTGTTGTCTCTAATCTTGTGCGCTCGGCAGCAACATGTTCTCAGGGAACGTCGCCATGAGCGATGCAGCGTTTATAGGTGTTTTTAGCCGTTGTGTATCATAATTTTGTGCTAATTTTGGTGCTAATTTTGGCACGATGACGTCATGAAAGAATCGATTATTAAATTCTTTGGAAACGAATTTAATAATCGATTTTTGTCGTCTGCGTGGATTACTTGTTGCCCCCCTACACTGTAGTTACCTCAAAAGAAAAGTGGTTGTCTTGAGTCGGACGCCAAAGTGTGTGAGCGTGCGAGCTTACTGCAGCGGCCACAAAACACAACGTTAGAGGTCTGAAATGTTATTATGAGATGTGTAAAAATGTTTCCGGTTCATTTTGAAATTTATGGTGGAAAAAAGTAGACTGGCGGACCGCCATGGTGTCGTTACTTAATGGGAAACACTGCTTAATGACCTCAAACAGTGACATTTCTGTACTGACATATTTTATTGAGTGAGTGTGATCTGATTTTGTTTTCTGTTTTCAAAGCAATCCCATCACCCCATGTGCATAATGAATGCCCTCTGTCGGCCCTCGACCCAAAGCTTGGGCCACTCTGCTCCTTTTTGTTGTTGTTCTTTAACAGTTATTTTGTTTGTTTGTTGTCGTTTGCAGTCGTGGAGGATCCTGCTGTTCGGGGCTCTCAACCTGCTGTGCACCGGCTGTCTGCTGATGTGGTGCAGCTCCACCAACAGCATGGGTGAGCACGCACACACAGGAAACGCACGCACACACACGGTGACGGAGGGAGCTGCAGATAGACACATGATGGACGTGCAGAGAGATGCATGCCGACTGACAGAAACACACACATGCAGGGGGGGAAAAAAACACTTTGAGACATTAACAGGCGGAGATACCTGTCTACACACAGTAAACGCAGATTGACAGTTAAGCACACACACTGTAGTTCAAGCGTGTGTGTGTGTGTGCTGCAGCTTTACACTGTGGACAAGTCTTTAGGAAGTGTGTTAGCGGCAGCGTCTCACCAGAGGGGTTCAGGCTGATCCTGCTGCTGGTGCTGTGTGGATCTGTGTGTGTGTTTGTTGAGGGGGGGGGTCACCTCAGTCAAAATATGGCACTTTAAAGGGCATGTTGAAGAAACAGAGTCCTTCACAGCGTCTGTTTTCACCCTCTGGCGCTACAATGCAGAGAACACATCTGTCACATTGACAAGCGCGTTTTTGTTTAGTCCCCAGCTGCAGCAGCGCAGGAGTCGTTTATTTCTAACAGTAACAATAATCTTGCACTCGCCTAGTTTTATAATGGGGATCTGTAAGGACGAGGTCTGAAGGGTCAGAAACACGAGCAGTCACAAGATCAGACAAATGGGAAACAAGCTTCTTTTGGAAGGTTAATAAAGGTTAAGAAACCTAATCCTGCTTCAACTTTAACCTGCCGTACTGTAGTTTGCAGTGCAGTACCCACCCGGTTGATGCACGGCAGCCGTTTCTGCCAGAACTCACATCAAACATCACCTTCAGGTGGAGATTGTTCTTAAGACAGACCGTAAATTGTTTTCTAAACTTACAAGATGATTATTAATCATTTAACTTAAATCTCATCATGGCTCACTCCTATGGTGCTTTCAGACCGAAAGCGAAGCGAGTGTTCGGGGCGGTGAGTTTACATGCAGAGTCACTGCAAAGACGCTTAGAGCCGCGATTTCCTGTTGTGCGGCGCGAAGCGACACGAAAGGGACGGCGCCGGCGGCACGAAGGCAACACAAAGGAATTCGCGTGAGTTGAATATTTTCAACTCCAGTGAGAAATTCGCGTGACGCTGTGTTACAATAGCCTATCAACGTTGAGATTATCCGTATGTCAAGCTGCTAAACTTGGGCTAGACGAACAGCGCCGTAGCTTCGGACAAATATACACTAGTGGTTGGACTGGACTTTGCTTGGAACTACGCCGTTTGTTCGAGGGAGGAGCTCGGAGCAAACTGCTTTTATTAAATTAGCTTTTTACTTTAGTTTTTGGGATTACAACGTTGATTAATGTTCACTCGAGCTTCTCAGCAGCTAGCTTCCATGCACATCCAGTTCCAGTGTTGTTTGCGTCGTTTGGCATGACTTCATATTTATATAAAAAACGGACAAAGCTGGACATTACTGGGAGAAAAGAAAGCGAGGAGTTTGAACTACCTGGTGAGTTCAAAAAACATGTGTATGTAACTTTATTCCAGCTGATTCGTTCTGACTTTAAACCCAGAATTCTGACTTTAATCTCAGAATTCTGACTTTTTTCTCAGAATTCTGACTTTACACTCAGAATTCTGACTTTTTTCTCAGAATTCTGACTTTACACTCAGAATTCTGACTTTACACTCAGAATTCTGACTTTTTTCTCAGAATTCTGACTTTACACTCAGAATTCTAACTTTTTACTCAGAATTCTGACTTTAAACTAAGAATTCTGATTTTTTTTCTCAGAATTTTGACTTTAAACTCAGAATTCTGACTTTTTACTCAGAATTCTGACTTTACACTCAGAATTCTGACTTTACACTCAGAATTCTGACTTTAAACTAAGAATTCTGATTTTTTTCTCAGAATTCTGACTTTTTTCTCAGAATTCTGACTTTGAACTCAGAATTCTGACTTTACACTCAGAATTCTAACTTTTTACTCAGAATTCTGACTTTAAACTAAGAATTCAGATTTTTTTCTCAGAATTTTGTCTTTGAACTCAGAATTCTGACTTTTTTTTCACAGAATTCTGACTTTTTTTTCACAGAATTCAGACTTTTTACTCAGAATTCTGACTTTTTTCTCAGATTGTTGACTTTTTTCTCAGAATTTTGACTTTAAACTCAGAATTCTGACTGTTTTCTCAGAATTCTGACTTTAAACTCAGAATTCTAACTTTTTACTCAGAATTCTTACTTTAAACTCAGAATTCTGACTTTTTACTCAGAATTCTGACTTTAAACTCAGAATTCTGACTTTTTTTTCACAGAATTCTGACTTTTTTTTCACAGAATTCTGACTTTTTTCTCAGAATTCTGACTTTTTTTCAGCAGCTTTATGGTCGGAGCATGCTAGCTGCTGGGTGCTAGTCAACAACATAACCTAGCAAACTCATTTTTGTAGTTTGACCGTGTCTTTTTCACACGTTAACATTAGCTGTTATTACCTTCAGGACACGTCTATCAAGTCAGTTTACGCAGCAACGCACACACACACGCGCCAGTGCGGAGCTTAATGGGCTGTCCACAACTAACCGCTGCGCTGTAGTAACGTTAGAAAAAACTTTCCACAGAAAGCAACATTAGTCCAACATCGCCGAGCCTGCTAGCCACATTAGCCGCACAATATGCTAACGGCAAGTCAGCTAATTTAACCTACAAAACAGTAAAACAACACAAAACACGGCAACACTTACAGCTTCCAAGTTTTAAGTCAAGTAACGTACAGCCCGTGGCGATCCGTCCTTGAGCGCTTACAGAGCTCATTTAGCGTTTGTGGAATTTTTGAATTACCAATTTATTAATTTAACAGGCTCTGAAGTGAAAAGTATGAACATTGCGGTTGTTGCGGTGCTTGCCATCCTCCGCAGTTGGCTTGACCAATAGCACGGTATGTCAATTTTTGCAATTATCGCATAGCCTTTAAAAATGTCTGTACATATATGCATAAATATTTGGTTGTCCGTAGCTTCCATAGATATCAGTGTTGATCTGAACTGTGTGTTTGTGTGATCCAGTGGGCTGTGTGAGCAGAGCTGCAGCACTTAAAACCATTTCTCTGCCTCAGCTGAGCTGTCCACTGTCTTCACTACTGACGATGTGACGAGCTTATATTTAGGAAGCTGAAAGACAAACACACTCTGAGTCGCAGCCACAAAGACGGGCAGTGCAAGGCAGTGGGAGAAGTGTGCAGACTTTAAGGTTAAAGAGGAAGCAAGCTCTGCGGGGAAAGTGCCAATGAATGAAATCAATTAGGGGTGTGACGAGCAGGACATTTGGTTCACCGGACGAGACGAGATTTAAACACTATTTCTAAGAGATCAAAGCTCAGTTATATGCAAATTTTGAGCATTAAACAGTTAATTTTCCTGCTTTCAGGTGATTTTTCTGCACCAATTTATGGTAAAAATGTTTTCAGTTATGTAAAAGGAAATACAACATTCAGGCGACAATTAAACTCTAACAGAACATAATGTACTAAAGCTGTCAGTCATTCTGTGCTGCTCTCAGATCTGTTTCCCCTGTAACATCATCCCTGCTGAGTCATGATTTAGTCTTCCCTCCTCTTTGTCTTCCTGTTTGGTTAAGTTGCCTCTTTAGATGTGCATGTGGCACCTTTTCACCTCTATAATAGATGAATTAACTTTAATCAAGTTACAAACTCCAGGACTTTATTAGCTCCTGTGTTTCAGCAGCTTTTCTGCTCAAAACTTTCTGCAGATTCAGAATCTCTACCACATATCTGTGTCGGGATATTATGAGGCTGACACCATCATTTAATGAGAATTCATAGTGTTTTTTATAAAAGTCTACCTGCCCTAAACTTTGCTGTGCATTACGTTATTGCTCCGCTTGTAATATCCCCTTCAGACCGTTTGGAAAACAAAACCAACTGAAACACAAATCCACACACAGCGTGTCCGATGAAGTGCAGCTCGCGGTCTCAAACAGAGCAAGGTTATGCTTCAGTTTCAGATTTTCAAATTGTAAAACTGTACCAGTTATGTTACCACTCTGTCACAACTGTCTATGCTCAAAGCACAAGAACACCAGGTGTCGCATCAGCTGGGCGGAGTTGATTAGCTCCGCAAGTCAGCGTTATCAGTTATACAGTTGTTTTTCACCGGAGTTTTGTTGTACTTGAGACCGCTCTTGATCTTGGTCTTGAGACCGGTCTTAAGACCACATATTGGTCTCGTTTCGGACTTGATTGCGTTTGTACTCGGTCTTGTCTCGGTCTCGGACATTGAAAACTTGGGATTTTATTTCAAGACCATAACTTTGGAAATATCAATAGATTGCTTTTGCTTTGCCACATTTATTTGTTAACATCCAAACTTTGATTGGATGTGAAACGTATTGTTTGTGTCCAATAACAGTCAGTGTCATACACAGTCAGTGCGTCACATATAGGCCTGGGTATCGAGTTCAATACTTTTTAGGCACCGACCGAATTGCCTCAATACAATCGAGTATCAAAAATGCCTTGTGTTTCGGTACCAAAGTTCTATACAAGGTTCTTGTTAACGCCAATGAGCCAATAAGCATGCAGCATTCTTGATGTGCCCACATCTAAAAGTGATTGTGATTGGCTGTGCTGCTGTAAACACTAGCTCACTCATTGACCGAGTAGCGCGGTAGCTTCCACACACACTACATTTTCCCAAGGATCAGTAAGTGACGCCGCACACGGACCTGTATGTGCAGCCGGCGGAAGTGCTTCCTGTGATGGTGACATCACGTAGCGATCCCTGGGCTGATGTCTGCGACTTTGCTGCAGCGGATTAAAGAGTTTCCTTTCTGTTGTGATAGTTGTGGCCTGGACACCTCTTCCTCTAGTGAGGAGGAAACTGATATGTAGAGGCAGAAACTCGTTTCCATGAGATGAGATGAGAGATTTCTCTCTTTTTCTCTCAGGCCTGTTGCCATGAATGTTTAAGTTGCCATGGTGCCAACCATAAACAATAAAAATATATAATCAATAAACAATGAAATGACATTATAAAAACTAAAGAAAGAGGAATAAAAACAACAAAAACACAATAT
>JAPMOB010220954.1:0-27025 GCA_029875015.1 Lepomis gibbosus | reverse complement strand
TACATTAATTAGACACTGACTGACAACATTTACATTTCAATAATTTGATTACGATTTTGCTAGCGACCTTTCAGTTGTCGCGGACAAGCCCTGAAGCTGTGTGCAATGCGCATGCTCTCTCTCCCTCTCATGCTCTCTCTAAATGCAGGCAGGCTGAGTAACAGTGGCGGGGGTCTCGTTACGTGAACTTCAAACAAAGTGCAGCAATATTATTGCTCTTTGAAGACCTGCGACACAGGCTTTGTCATGAAAATGATTGCATATTAATATGAAAATATTTTTGTTGCTGTTCCATTCAGGGCTACAGTCAAAACATATTCGGCTAAAGCCCTGGAAAACTGACCTGGCCATGCCGATGCATGTGGTCATATCTGTCGCTACGAGTGAAAACTAGGTGGGACAACTTCCTTAGTCCACATGCTGCTCTTCTGTGGCACTAATGATCAGACTTTAAGCAGATAACAGTGCAGAATGTAGCTCCTGACGCCTGAGGCGACAAAAAAAATGAATCCTTCAAAAGGCTCCAGAGCTGTTTTGATGAGATGAGCGAATAGTTATGTGGTTTGTGACATTGCCGAGGGCAGCACTTCTGAAACTTCCACTTGAACTACAACTCCCATCAGGGCCAACGCCCAGCCATTTTGGTTTCAGTTTAGCGGTTCCAAAGATTCCCATTTTGCAAAGATGTTTAGATCACACCTGCTAGTGTTTTCCCTCCAAGCCACGCACGGCATCTCTCCTCTGGGTTTGCAGTTTGTAAATGGAGAGTAAAGTGCCTGTGTGAATCAGATTTTCACTTATTCATGATCTCAGTATGTTAAGCGGGCAGCTTATCAATGCAGCCCAGAGCAGAATAAACTATAAATTATTAAAAGGCTATTTAGCCTGCATGTACCCCTAATTTTGCATTGCTATTGCACTGAGGAATTGGCTGGTATTCAGGTCAGCGCAGTCATCCTGAGCTCTCGGCTTGTCATCTTGATCTCTTTTGCGGTCAGAGTTTTTTCAGAAGCACTTGTAAATCACTTAGCTGAATCATCTGTTGTTGTTCCCTTTTTATTTTTCTTACATTTAAAAAGAAAAGCCTAACATGCTGACAATATCTAAAGGATACAACAATGCACGTGACATCATGATATAGAATAAAATATTCAAATCAGAAATGACATCAGTATGCCAGCAGCAGCGGCAGCCACATAATTCAGCAACGCTTTATAGTGTCTCTGGTGTGTTTGTCTTACCTAATGATGTCAGGAGAAATCGAGCATCACCATTGGCCAACAGAAGACATACGAGAAGATCCGTATAGATCCCATTGGTCACAGTGAGAGCATAGAGGGCAAAAAGAGAAAGATGGAACGTTCATTAGTAAAAGATAATCTACCTTTTGTAGGTTTAATGTCGAACAAAATGGGAATGTTTCCTTGTTTTCTGAATGAGAGGCTGTTTTAGCATCATTCATGTGTAAAGTGGGCAAACTGGCTATGCTAAATACGCTAAAAACCCAATTTTCAAAGACGTTCTGCTCTTATTGAGTTAAACCTTAAATACTATAATATACAATAACGGTGTAATCACTGCAAAAAGAGCATTTGCGTTACTATGCAGACATGAGCAAGAGATTAAGTTTCATTTGGCATTTGTGCATTGAACGGGAAAAAAGGCATATATACATATATGGTGTTTACAGCAATGATACAATGTGATGGTTAACAAAATCATAACAACCGCTGTGCTCAAATATTACTGTCAAAGAAACAATATGACATGTTTAGGGTTGAGAAGTTGAGCTCAGAGGTGGGTAACACTTGTAGAGTGAGGGGTGGTGTGGGGTTTGTTTAGTCAGAGCTGAAGTTGAGATGTTTCCATGGGACCCAAAATTCCTAGCAACACTCGGTCTACGTGGTAGCACTTTGTACTTTTGTGCTTTATTTTGCCTGCAAGAAATTGATGAGATGTTTAGCATCCATATTGCCTCAATAAACCATACAGTGTTCCTTCCACCTGTGTAGGATGGCAGTATTTAGGAAAAGAGGATATGTGTTTTTAAAAAGAAATAGAATATAGAATAAATAGAAAAGTATATTTTCAATGTATTCGTGTGCATTTATCTTTATTCTGTAATTGCAAACAGTAGTGGTGACAGGACATGGTCAAATCAACTCTGAATCAACCAATATGCCCCGTCTGTCCACATTTTAAATGAACAGTTAAATTTACAGTCAGTAGCCAAATGTTGCACTTATCTCCATCGCAACACAAAGAACATCTAGTTTGCCATGAACTGACAAAATGTAAATGCATCATTGAAGCCGCTTGTGAATGAAAATCCGACAGTGGAAACAGTAAGCCGGGTAATTTCATGGAGATCTGGCTTCACTCTCCAGTGTAGAACTCACAACACTACAGTAAACCAAAGTTCACTTGAACATTCAGACAGTTCAGACAGACATTACATTAAGCATCTGCAGGCCCCATCCTAAATTCGGTGCCACTGAAGCGTGTCCAACTTTGTCTCCTTTTACAAATTGGAGCCTCCTTCTTCTCCTGTTTACTGCTTTAATAAAATTTTAAATTTTCTAAAATATTGATGGAAAAGTCCCACATACTGTGATTCGTGTGATTCTGTTTGACTGCATTTTCGCTGAGTACCTAAAGACATGCACAACATCACAAAAAACCCACATTTCAGTCATAACATGAATGTCTTTCCTTCACCATTCTCATAGCCTCATAGCATATTTGATTGTAAGTCTTTAGATATGACATGAATTCCCAAAATATTCCAAAAGAATTTGCCAGTTTCAAAATAACACTTCCTCAGAAGTGTCCCACAGAGGCCACATGTCTTTTCATTTTCATTGCCATTATTTCCGTGAGCTGTACGTAAGTGTTCTCAAAACGACATCAAACATGGGACAAAGTCAACACACATTACCAATCACCTCAAAGTACAGGTTGACACGAACATGGATTCTTGAGGGACAGATGTTACTAACGTTGTGTCATGTGGATTGGGATCGGGATTGGAAAACCAAGCCTTGGGGTCGCACGGGAGTCAGGAGGAATTTGTATCTGCTCCATTACAGCCGGGTTTTTTTCTGTGTCACAGCTGTCTCAGTGCAGGGTCGTGATGTCTGATTATCTCCTTCACATAAATCCAGGAAATCAATTTAACATTGGCTTATTTTCACGAGCTGGTGCTATATTCATGTTAGCATTTCAATGTTTCTATGGATGGAAACTTTGGATGGAAACTGTGTCATTATTAACACAGGAGGAAAATAAGCAGGATCAAAACAGGATTGGAAGTAAAATTGATGGAATCGGCATGGAAAAAGGAAAATTCTAATGCAAGAAGAGCAAGAAAAGATCACAATTGTGTCCACCACATTAGTTTAGGCAATTTAACTAACAGTTTTCATATTTGAAATTTAAATTACATGCATTTCCAAGCAGGATCATTTTAATATACAAAGTATAAAGTTTGCTGAAATTACAGTTGACCAACATCCACAATGCCAAACTAGAATTATGGACCACGCATATGTCCCTCCACATGACATACGATCAGTGCTGTATAGCTGTGTGCATGACTTGAGCTCAATATGGTTGTGTAAAATTATGCACATAATAAATCAGCCTTATTATGAGAGAGTCTTCCTGCTCTCCTGTCTCCTCTTCTCATCTCACTTAGCGTTACTCTGTTGCTGCTGTGCAACCCCTGGATGTCTTTATTAAAATCCCCACAATCTGTCAAAATTATTCATATTCAGACGCAGCAACCTCTTAAACGTCCAAATGGGGATTTAGCTTTATACGGACGTTAAATTATCTCTCGGCTTTCAAGCACAATAGAAGAAAATTTCTGTTTAGTGGAGTTTAATTAGTTAAACTATACATAAAGTGATCATTTCCCCAACTAGAATTAGAATATAAATAAAGCTTCAATTTTGTGTCGCAGTTGTTTGACCACATTCTGTCTTTTTTCAAGACAAGTTTAACACAAGTGTCAGATTTCACCTTAAATGTACATGTACATACCTGGTGACATCGTCAACAAGTTTCAAGGGTCACCCGCGTTCAATTACACCACCACTTTAAGTCTATTTAGCAGCTTTTGATTGGATCGCAGTATCATACCCAGCAGACTGTGTTGATTTTAAATTGTCTATATATTATATATATATATATATATATATATATGTATGATCTTCTTCAGCAGGTATAGTATATGTAGTTGAAAGCTCGAGAAGAGCTACCTAATAGACTTTGTGGTTTGTTTTGTCACGTACTGTTTCTAAGGTCAAAGAATAAACTGTCAAACTCAACTTTAAGCCAGCAAGACAAGAAGTCCTTAAAAGTGCTCATGAAAACTTCCCTGTTGTCTGCATTCATTTAGCCATTATAAGAAATATATTTTATGGTTGAAAAAATGAACATTATAAATCCATAATACAAAGAAAAAAATATTTCAACATTAATGGCAACACAGTAAAGGATCATTTTGGCACTTTTTAACCATATTTTCACATATTTTGGTGTTGAAATGACTAGTAGGGTGTCACTGGGAGTCACTCGTAGGGATACTTTCCATGATGTCAATTGGATACTTTCCAATTGTCTTAAAGGAATACATTGCAGCCAGCGTGGACAGTTCACAGCTGCTGGCTGAAACCATCTACTGCACAGATTCTGAAACTTTTTCTATCTACCAGTCATTTCAACACCAACATATGTGAAAACGAGGCCCGGGTTTAAAGTACTGTTCGATACAAAATGGAACACATTTATTGGAACCTTCTCTTTGTTTCTACAAAGAACAGCCTATAAAATAAAAAAGTAAAATAGTGTTGCTCTGGCGTCTGAGGAGAGGCAAGCTTTGGTGCTTGAAGGTTCAGGATGACCTACAAATGTACAGTGTGAGCATTTATATTGGGTTTAAAAAGGTTGTACAGCAATGAATGATCAGTTTAACACACGGAGAACAAATGAACAAGCAGATAACTTCCCTCAGCTGACACTCGATCACTCTCAGGGGCAGCTGGAGTCCCAACCAAGACACCGCCAGCTCCTACTTACTGCTGTGATCCTTCATTGCTTGTTACCCCACGCTAACCCACATTCCAAAAAAATACATATATCTGAAATGATGCTTCCTTTCACCATTGACTTCCTGACAGGATAAAGCCGGGGATGTAAGCCCTACTTCAAAGTGCGGTGTAAGGGGTGCAAGCTTTACATTCTGTTAATCTGACCTGTGGGCACCGCTTCAGCCACTAGCTCTAATGCTAATCCTTTGCTGCTCTTCTATCTGGCTCTGCTCTACACAGTCCACAGATCCTGGTGTCAAAGGGATTCTGAACCCCTGAGATATTTTAAATCGGCTTGTTGTTTCAAAACAATGCCAAAGAAGGACTCGCTTGTCTCTTCAAGATATAATCAGGCTAAGAATTCACCAAAGAGCCTTTATTTTAAGATAGATTGCCCTGGAGATGTGTAGGTTTAGCAAGAACTATTGGCACTTAACATGCGCAGCGGGGTGTCAGCTGCTTGCACTCTGTCACAACCATGCTGACACTTTCTGCTAATCGTTGAGTGTTAGAAAGCAGCCGTGGACGAACACATGGAGAACATCTGGCTGGGATGACCTTATTAGCCTCCACTTTCTTCACATCAAGCATTGATTTCTAATAAGCTTTCCTTCCTGACAGCATTAACTGGATTATTTGTTGGCTTTACCTAGCAACAGAAAAGACTCTCATGGTCAGTGTCTGTAGAAAAACAGATCCTTTTTAGGGCCGGACATTAGAGAAACAGAAATTTTGGGAAATACGCTACAAATTGTTGCTGTCTTGCTGAGAGTTAGACAACAAGACTGATACCACACTCATATATGTACGTGAAATATGAAGCTATTACTATTATACAGATATTTAGCTTACTTAGCACACTGGAAACAGGGGAAAAAGCTAGCCTTGCCTTTTGCAAAGGAAACAGAATCTGCTTGCCAGTATAATTTAGAAAAACACATTTTCAGATAGAACCAGGCTAACTGTGTCCTCGTGTTCAAATTCTTCATGCTAAGCTAATGTAACCTGCCTAAGTCACTATAGCAGTGTTTGCTGTCATCGTAGCACAGTTAGCTCATTACTCCCTAGCAAAACTCAAAACACTGCAAGAATTAGTCGTCCACAAGACAGTTCTCACCAGTATAACTTTGGTTAAGCTGAGCGTTAGTGTTGCATTTACTTTTGGAACATGAGTGAAGTTTAAGGGTACACCTTCTAACAATCAACTCGGTCCTCTTGAAAACAAACCTCTGACAACAAACAAACTTGCTTTATAGTGTATCACTCCACCAAGCCAAACACGTGCTAACACTGCACAAATTGTTAGGGACTTCCTATCTACAATAAGGATTAGAATATGACACGTACATATGTGGTTATTATTAATCTAATTATGACAAATATTCAGATAAATGTTAGTAAAATAAGGTGATCTACAAAATACATCTCCAAAAAAATATTTACTCTCTAAGTCTCTCAAAGCTAAGATAAGCTGTACTGTTCCCACAATATCGAATTTTACAGATTACAGCAGCTCCAGATACCACACAACATAACAACATAGAAATAAGAATAAGAAATAAGAAAATACTCGTTAAAAATACAAATTAAAAAAGAATAGGAAAAGATAAAATATAAATAGAACAAATAATATGCATTATGTGTATACTATATGAATCTTTTATATACAGATGTGATTGATATGGATATAATATATGTGTGTAAAAAAGTGACTGGGGTAAGTGTTATGTCATTGCTGCGGTGAATAGTCTGGCAGGCACTGGAATGAAGGACCTGCGGCTCCTTCTTGCACTGTGGGTGCAGCAGTCTGTTGCTGAAGGCGCTGCTCAGGGACCAGACCATGCAGCGGGTGAGAGGTGTTACCCATGATTGACATCGGCTTGGCTTACATCTCTTCTCACCCACCTCTTCTATGGTGTCTAGAGAGCAGTCCAGGACAGCACGCTCGACACGTTTATTGAGTCTTTTTCTGTCCCTTTCTATGCTTCCTTCTTCCCGATAAGACTACTGGATAGATGACTGCAGATGCCACCAAAGTCTTGTAGAATGATTTTAGTCCTGCACACACCAAAGGACCACGGTCTCCTCAGCAGATGAAGATAACTTTAGCTCTTTGTGCAGGACACCTGTGTTGTTGGACCAGTCCTTTTTATTTAACATCTAGGTATTTGTATGTACCAACCATTTCAATATCCACACCCTGGATGTTCACCGGTGCAGAGCTAAATATACACTACAGCCAGTTAGTTTTGTGATGTCAAACTACCCCTTTAAGGATCAAAACTGTTTCTTGAAATTCATGTTGGTGAGCACAAATATGTCAGAATCCATTACTGTTAAAAATATCCCTAAAGAAAGGCTCCATCACAACACAGTTTCTCCAAAAAAAACGGCAAGTCCACTGAAGCACATGAAAAACTCCGTGCAGCGATGTTGACATGCTTCAACGGTCTATTTGCGCGTAATCCCTGAAGCGTCATAGATGATACATGTTGTATAGCAGCAGGCTAATATGAATGTTTTATAATTTGAAAGCAGCTTTAAGGCCTGATATTCCGCTGTATCATTTTCAGCACTCTAAATTACCTCAATTCAAGAAGTGTTTGGCTTTTAATGTACTGTACATGCCTAGAGTCATGGTAGTTGTGATCCTCATATCTCTCACTGCACACACACACTCACCATGCTAATGTGGCCTGGCATTTGCTGTAAACATTTATCCACATTCACAGTGAACAATGTCGCTGCTGTGACAACCTGCATTGACATCAAAGACAGTGATGAAGCAGGACTTCTCAGGGCGTCTCAGGGAAGGATTCATTCCAGTTAATAGCCACATGCTCAAAAGCTCACACGCCTATGCACACACCCACACTATGAATATTAATGTTGCTACCTGCTAGATGTCAGTTTGCATTGTGTGAATGAGGCCACTGATGCAGTTGGAGGGGAGGTACACACGCTTATTTAGTGCAACGACTTACACTGAAGGTTGCACATACACAAAAGCCTTTCGCTCCTTATAGCCTCTCTGTCACTATTCGATACGTCCAGGAGAGGCTGAGTGAAAGTGCTCACTGCTGACTAAACTACTATAGGGAGAAAAACAAGTGTGTCTATGTGTGTGTGTCGGGAGGGTGTTGTTACCCATTTTTGTTTCTAGACAGGATTGCTAATACCAGCTAATGAGATGTTGTGTTCTTCCAGGGCTTGGGCAGTGTGACACCCGATTAAACTGCAGAGGGTGAGAAGGAAACTGTTAGTTGCAAAAGGAAGGGGTGTGAAGTGTGAAATGCACATCTCCATACATAAACCACATCCACGCTTGGCTAATAAGTTACCTACAATAATGACCTAGCATTAGCATTAGAGTTAGCATATTATTAACTCCATTCTACATCATAATGTGGGGGTCCAGGCGACATTATATAAATCCTAAAGCTTGGCACATTCACTACTTAAAGTAACATCAGTCCCGGCTGCTAATAACCTCTATGATTTCAGGATTAATGTTAGCGACAAACAAGTTTGTTTTGTCCACATCCTTAAAGTTTTTTCTCATGTAAAAGTGAAAGATATTGTTTGAAAACTTGAGTTTTAGGTAGTTAGCTGGCTAACTGCTAATATAATCTTCCAGCAACAGTTGTCATTACACCCCGTAAAATCAACAGTTAACAAATACAAATGAGAAGCTGCTTTTGTTTACTTTTGACTCAAGTCAAGGACCTGTCGTGGTCACAAATGACCACAGATTTTGAGTGGTAAATCTGCCACCAAGCTTGATAGGTATAGCCGGATGCTAATTGCTTAATCGTATCCTGCAGTACACCTATGGAAGCATCTTCATTTTTTATGTTTCTCTATCCAGGTGTTTTGTTTTAATTGGTCATGCTTCTGTAGGCTGCACTCCTGTCCTGAACTGCCATCTCTGAGTGTGTTTCCACCTCACCTGTGTCTCTGCATGCTCTGTGCCTTTCTAAGCAGGCAGCACGTGTTGTTGCAGCTTCACTCCCCTGTATAGCAGTCCCATTATACTGTAAACTACCAGTGACATTTCCTTAGCATAGGCCTGGCATTTAGTTTGATGGACTTATTGACATTTGCTGTTTTTTCTATACTTGCTGCGGCTCTTTAAGAAAGAGTCCACAGGTCTGACCCCACTTCAAATCCTCCTCCGCTGCAACATATTCCATGTCCCTTCAATCGGATTTGATGTGCATGTGTGTTTTGATAAACAGCAATGTTGTGCATCTGTGAGGCTGGTAAAGCCCACAGGCCTGCGCATCAGCATGCAGCAAAGAGTTTGCTTGTGTGACTGCATGCATACTGAGATGCTGCTGTTGCTGCTGTGAAGGCTTATCGATATTTTAAAACCATAGACTCATAATTACAGCATATTTTGATTATGGTGAAAGCATAAAGTCATAATGGTGGTTGTATTTCAGAGAACGGGCCAGCTTGAATAGTAATAAGCTGTGAATCTAATGGCCTCTGAAGAGGAGACATAGAGTCCATTAATTAGTTTCCTAGCTCTGTAAGTTGAAATAAAGAGACGCGAGGGGGAGATCTGAGGCATTGATAGCTAATGTGGCAGAATTAGCCAACCAGCATCTATCAGGTTTGGGTTGTATCTCTCTATTTGTGTGTGTGTGTGTGTGTTCATTCAACCACAGTAGGGGTTGGTGCTGGAAAGAGAGATGTCCTTAATGAGAGAGCTGCAGGCATAGATGGACACACGCACACACACACACATACACACACATGCAAAACATCCTCTATCAGTGCTGCTGTCTCACCTCATTTTGCTCCTTGCTGCCTTCTGTCTATGTTTATTTGGCACAGACCCCTTGAATCGGCCCCTGTGTAAAACCTCCCATCACCCACTGCTGCTTGCTCTCACTCCAGCTTCCTGGGCGAAATTAAAGCAACACCTGGACGTTTTACAGCATTTCCCACTATATTTTACAATGTTGTATTTCTTCCATCAGCCCGCTGCCAAGTTATGGGTGAGGAAGTTTCTACATTGGACCTTGGGTGACTCTTAAAAAACTCGCTTTGTTCCAGACTGAAGAACAAAAGCTACTATTTGCTTTGCTGCGTTCCAGTCTCACCCACTGGATAAAAAGCGAATGTTAAAAATGCTAACATGCCATTTTCCATTTGACATCAAATATATACTTATATCCCGGCATCATGACAGGAGACAAGTGAAGAAAAATACATTTTCAAAATGTCAGAGATGTCACTGAATCATGGCTAATGAGCCCTCATTCGCCTCTCATTCTTCTCTTTTTACTGAATCTAAAATAGCCCACTCCTAGTCTATCTCTGCAATGTTTACACACAAAAAAACAACATAAAACATCAGGTCTCTTGGATGCGGAGTAAGGCAGGACACAAGAGAGGGGATCCAACATGGAGAGGCAGAGCACTCCTGGCTTTTAGTTCAAGCCCCTTTCATGTTGCACTTTTAGGCTAACCATGATGTCACCTTAAAGACAGTTTTACATATTAGGCCATTTATCCTATCACAGTGGGAAGACCTGATAACATTGCAACGCTAACAGATATTTGAAGGTTAAAGGAGACTGGGAGCGATGCACCTCCACGGCCCATGTGCACTGGATGTAAAGGACAACTAGTCCCTGGAGTGTGGAGGGGCAATGTTCAGTAGTAATAAAATGGGGCTGGGGCAGGGGATGGAGAAAATGGCAGGGGGGAGAGAAAGAAAGAGAGAGACAGTAAAAAATGAATTACCGCATGCTGGAGAGTGACAAGACAACAAACCCCAGAATGGTGCCCAAATAAAACAGGAGGAAAATTAGAGACAGACGATGACAGAAAGCAAACAGGAGCAAATAGCTGACAATAACTGACGCAGGAGGGGAAATTAAACAAGAGACATCAGGGACAAACAAGAGAGAAAGCAGGAGAAAGGTTGTGGGCAAGAGGGAAGGTGGAGATAATATTAGAAACAGGTCAGTGAACACTGGTTCCTCTCAGCCCCCCCTCTTCCCCCTTTCCACAGGCAGTGATGCTGTCAAACCAAACTACAGCAGATCTCCGTCTTCCCCTTCCTCCTCGCTGCCTGTCCTCCTTTCTTCATTTCCTTGGCCAACTTCCTCTTTTTTTTTCTCCATTTCTCTTGCCATTTCTCATTCCCCCACCCCATCGTTCTCTTAACATCAGCCTCTCCCTCATGAGCTGTGAATATCAAAGAAGCTCTGTCCTAGGCTGGCAAGCCGCCTACACCTGCCTACCAGACTGCTTCCTCTGTGCCCAACTTCTTGCTGCCTATGCGGCCATGCTGCACTGATGTGCCCCCTGCACCAAGGTCAAACTGAACCCACACAGACAGAAATTAAAATGAAAATTGTGAGGGGCACCACAATATCCCAGAGGTCCGTTTTTTTTGCAGGACCAACCGACCAAAACCCAAATATATTTATTTAACATTGATATAAAACACAGGGAATATGCAAATCTTCACTTTTGACAAGTTTGAACCAGCAGTATTTTTTTGCATGATGAATGACAACAATTGAGATTTTCTGAATTGTAGCTCATTAAAGATTGAGAACTGCTTTGAGCCACCTTACTTGAACGCACGTTCTGTCTGCAAAGGACAAAATATTGAATGTGTGCGGCACTACTTGTGCTTTAGTGTCCTCTGGCACTGTAGCTGCGTGATGATGATGTCATCACTTTGTCAAATATTCATTTGTCTGAAACAACGGCAATGTGACAAATATATTCTAAAAAAATGAAAATATGACGTTTTGGAGATACATGGCTCTCACAGGACAGCACCATGACTGTCTGATTACAAAAAAGTGTGAAAGTTCATTCTTGACCATGGAAACTGAACTTTGATATAATAATAAAAAGCTCCAAAAAAGCTTTTAAACAGACCTTGATTTAGATTCTTTTTTGTTAAAACCCATTTTCCCACTCACTGCTTGATGGTTTTAGTTTTATGTGGCCAGGTTTTAAGATACCCACCTCTGAGATTTCTACCTCTACCAGTAGAAGGGAATGAAATTTCATTTGTAGTGCACAAAGTGCAGAAAAAAAACCCTTACATGTGTCTTTTTACAATGTCCCTATTAGGGCTTGAACATGGTTCTCTGTGCTGCCTGTATAATAGGTAAAATCTGTGCATGGGGTTTATAAAGGGGGCCTTATCAAAGTGTGCATTACAATACATGTGCGCATTAATATACAGAAGTAAATTTTTACAACATAATTAATGAGGCCTGTGTTTGTATACAACCCCGTCATGATGGCTTCACATCTAAGTACAAATCTTTCTACAGCAATCTGCTTCCTTCATCCTCTGTGACGACCGCTGCTGGTGACCGTCACATCTGCTTTAGTAGCTAATGAAAACCACGCCATGACCGTGAAACGTTTACAGTTGACCAGCCCTTCACCCAATCTTCTCCGACGCATAAGCAGAGCGTCCCCACATGAGTCATCGTAACATCCTTTTCACATCTGCTGTTAGTGCGTTGCGTCACTCCTCCCTTATCTGACACACTTAATTGCACTTCATTACAGTTTGGGGAGATTTTGAGCAGGTGTTGTGCCACTTTCCACAACTGATTGAAAATGCCGCTTCTCTCTCACCAAGGGGTATCAGCTGGATTTTAACTACCCAGCATGAAGCTATAATTTAAAAAAAAAAGTAATATTGATCTCACATCTGCAAGCTCAAATGACTACCTGGTTTCCTGGAAAGAAGAGAAATCTGGCAGAATTTGAGCTAAAGCACAAACACAGATCCTTCAGAACATATAGTTACTGTATGCAGTGGTATTAAAGGCAGTGGCATAGAGTGAAATGGATTTGAAAAACAAACTTGGGACTTGGCAAAAAAAAGGTCTGCAGTGAGAGTGAACAAGAAAAGATCACTGTCCTTGTAAATCTGTTACTGTGGTCTGTTACTTCTTAGCACAGCTATGGGATGAAGTAAATTTCCACTTTTAAGTAGTTATTCTGTAATAAATCATCAATTTGCAATAATCATTTTATCCCAGAAGTGAATCTAATTCTACTTGAATTTGTTGTACATGCTGTATAACATGCCTTAAGTTGCTAGTGCTCAGTACAGCTGAACAGAGCACTAGCAAGAGATAACACCACAGCCGGAGCAAGAAAGCTTCTTTGCAGACAAGCAAGAGTTGTGTCCCTCGTCCAAGACAAATCATGCTTGCTGCATTGCATTCTAGTCCATTGAGGCTGGAGGTAGATTTTTCTCCACACACACTAGATGATCTAGACCACAAAAAAAGATGTTGCTCTGTCATTTCGACGGGCTGACACCATGCTCACCGCCGCTGTATCAAACTCCACTGTAGATTTCCTGAGGTATCTGAAATCACAACATCTCTGTTTGGCCAGGTGTAAAAATACAATGCGCCACCAAGCCACAGAAATGCAACGATCAGAAGCTTTTTACTTATTTCAGGGTGGATTTGCTTCCTTATCCCCTAATGCTTTGGCCAAATTCCAGGACTGGGAGGCTGTGTTTGTCCTGATAAATTAAAAAAATAATTTGTGCAGATAAATGTGAAATAATCCCCCAGCAAAGTCAGCTAAGCGTAGCATTATCTGCAGCTATCATAAACGCTTGTAATGATAACTGCCCTTCATCTGGGGACAAAAATTCTCATATAAAGTCCAAAGCCTATTTCTCAAAAGCTTCACTATATCTTTAAGAGCTTCTATTGGTTCACGAGCCATCACTTATCCTTATCGCCCCTTTAGGGAAGCGAATGCTTGCTCTTCTGGGGTGGACAGGTTTCTCTGTCAGGTATGAAGGTAGATGGTATTTATCTTGTCATCTGAGATGGGCAGGGGATTTATTTAAGGTGTTAAGGACGGTAGGATGGATGGAGGGCGTCGGTTGTTAAGGATGGTTGTCTCGTGACAGCTTCATAAACAGCAAAGTGGCATGCCCTCATCGTGGAAGGGCTATTTAGTAATTTTATGTCTCACTGGCTCAGGATAAAACCAATAGTCCTGCATTGGGCTGCTGCATTTTAGGACCTTAGAAAGTTGATATGCTTCATTGCTTCATTGTTTGTATAAAATGATTGATTAGGGCAGCTTTAGGTAGGCTATCACATTTAAATAATGACCCATTGGATTTTGCATCAATTGGAAAACCAGGCAAAAATTGTGGACAGCAGCGTAACCTTTGCATGTTACAAGTTCATACAAGAATCCATCCTGAGAAGTAAAAGCATCAACTTTTATGGTGTACACCACAGCAGGTTCCCAAAAGGATGTAATAGAAGTATGTATTTTCCTCTCTGCAGGAGACACAAAAACAGAATTTCACAGCAATTTAAACAAGCACAATATACCACCCACAGCAGAGCATGTCAACTTAAAATCAGAAAGTAAAATGGTTAACATTGAGGAGCTGAAAATCCAATACAGCTCCATTCTTGCGTCTGTGTTTGTTGATGTCACTCCAATCTAGCCAAGTGCTGTGTCAATGACGGGGTCACGGATTCTGTGAGGAGCTGCAAGTTATTTTGGGCTTTCCACCAATCAACTGCTCAACATGCTGACCCCTTGTATTGCAAAAGCCTGCTGGGTATTGATCGGACCGCCCAGTGCTCCAGGTGTCCTTCCTCTCATCCACTGAGTCATTTGAGTGCAGCTCGGGGGAAGAGAAATGAGCCCTCAGGGAATAAGTGAAAATTGCCCTCTGCATTTCCCAGCTCCAGGAAGGTCCTCTTACCGTGGCATTTTGTTACACATCTTAATATCGCCATTTTCATCCTTTGAATGTTTTGGATGTGCTGCTGATTGTGCGAGCACCATCTATTTGTCTTCCTTATCTATATATATTTTTTTATTTTCTGTGTGTGTGCTGCTACGGAGCAACAAAAGATTTTCAGTCAGCAAACATGAGGATGGAGAGAACATTTTGACATAGGCAACATTGGAAAATGAACTGGAGGGCTTTCACATTATCTTCATACAACAGATCACAATAGAGTGTTAAATTTCAAGCTTCAAGAAGCTTATAAGCCAGATTTGCATCTTATCTGGAACTGTATGCAGTTTTCATTTTTAATCAAGTTTACTGTCATCAGGTTATTCTTGTAGTTTATGTCATTAATGCCTAATATTTAGATAACTAGAAAAGCTTTCATAGTTATAAATTATACATTTATTGTCAATGAGCTTTATTCATGTCACTTTACTTGGATTAATCCTTAACGATTGTGTTCACCCGCATCCTAATTTCATTCAAACTTCATTCATAAAGTAATGTTGTCATAATAGGAATGCAAGGCAATTAGTTGAATCATCTTTCCCTGTGTACTTACATGCACATTGTTTCCGTAAGCCTTTACTCAAGCCTTCAAGTATTTGATATTCTTTAAACTGTGTATTATTATAGTATTGTAGTTACAGTCACACTGGTATATTGTACTTCAAAACTGTGTTGTCTTTGTATCTTAGCTTTGAAAGACATTTGTATCTGCAATATAAATAATGATGTTACTGCCATTTTATAAACTAATTCCATTCAAATTTGTATTTTCAGTCGTGGTTTAATACGTAATACATCAAAATTACATTATTTTTTCTTTGCCTGCTTTGAATATTAATTACATGGCAGAGCAAAGCTCTGTCACCGTAAGCACAGCTGAACCTAATTCTGTACAGAAACAGCCTCAGCGATAATATAATCCATCTTTTCTTATTGTTAACAAATACCATGAAAAGACCAAAATCAACAATTACTTGATCCTACTAACAAGCATTGTCTGTGTAGCCAAAGGCTGAATAGCTCACTTCTTAGTGCCATAGTACTCCATTGTTGTCCAAATATACAAAGAAAATATGTATTTTTGATATGTTCTTGCAGATTTAAGTCAGCAGGAACATATGGGCTTAGGGCTGACAGTCAGAGAAAAAATAGGGAAGGCAAAACATATTAAAAAACAAACTAAAGCATTGTTGGTTCTTTTCTTTTCATGGGATTTGTTGACATAAGGAAAATATAGAATATCACCAGTGTTATCCTGTGAGTCTGCTGTGTGGCACATTCTGATATATACATGCCAGTCATCAGCATACTGTTAAAATGAAAGTACCTCATAATGCAAAATATCTGGAGCTTTGGAATGCCTCCTGTGGCCTTCATCAGTGGATGGAGTTTGCTCAGTTGTCATAAAGGTACTTCAGTGGTTCTCTTGTGACCAGAGTATGGAATTTTAGTCATGTTTTTTCATTTAAAAAAAATGTAATCCTAAATATTTCAATACAGGTTTCCATACTTTAGCTATGACCATCCATACCCTGCCACTACCAACAAAAACAACAACAGAGAGACATAATTATTAAATGTAAAGACATTGAATGCCTCTTGCAGGAAAAATGTCAAATATAAACAGTATCAAAAATGAGGTTTATTTCATAAAAATCTTAAGGATTGTAACTTTAACTTTATTCTGGCGCTAATGTCCCTGGCTACGCATATCTTTCTTAAATTTTAATTTACTTAAATCCTTATGATATCAAACAATGATTCCAATCATGAGCCTTCAAACTGGAAAGACTTAACATATCGTTACATCTCATTACACCGCAGTTGGTTAATTTATGTTTTCTTTTCAGGTTGTACGTAAAAACTTGAATTACCGCCGGGCGGTTGTATGCCTCCATTAACCAGTCAACTTGCATTTTACACCCATGTCTGTACAGAATCATATAATTTAATAATGTAGTAAATACTTGGAATCAGTATAATAACATTTATTAAGTGTATTGTTGGAAAAAAATATAAGTTGTCACTATACTGATCCACGTGTGTGAGTCGAGTCGAGTGAATACACTTTGTTGGACTGATTAATGACGCATAAAGCATGTGGGCGTTTGTGCCAAAGAAATTGCTTTCAGGCGTTCCAGAGCTATCTCCGTTGTGGAAGCATGAAAAAATCTGAACAAAAACTAGATGAGTCAATTCTAAAGTAACCATTGATTACGGCCACTTGTCGCCTCAAGGTTATTCAGCATAGTCTTGTTAGATGACCACGGTTACTACATCTCTATATTTTCTTGACCGGGAGACAAAGGAGCCATTCAGCCTGCCCCTCTGAAAGAACCAACAATGTATCACCATTGAGAGCTAATCATTTATTTGTAGAAAGACTGTTACAAGACTCAATTACACTGTACACTGACTAGGATAGTGTGCGGTACCGTTGACAAAGCCTTCATTATGGTTGTTTTCAGTAGACTGACTCATTCAGTTGATTTGGGTGCTGCATTGTGTGCGGTATTGTTCTGTCTATGGAGTAATTTATGACTGTGTCACACAAACAAAATAATCTGAAAGGCAAAACAGCTTTTCAGCCACGCCTTTTCTAAACAGAAAGACACCTCTATTTCAAAATCCTAATTCTGAATCAATATGTTGCCTTTTTTCCCTCAAAATAGCTCCTTGTAGCTCTTTTTCTTCTTTTTCTTTACTTTCTGTGTTGCTACTTGGGATGTCATTAGTGCAACTGATATTCGGGAAGTCTACATAAAAAACCCTAAGCTAGTGTAAATAAAAGGGGAAACAGGCTTAAATCAGACTGAGCTGTAGTGTATGTGTGCGTACGAGCATTGCCACAGATTTTGCAGAAGCAGCGCTCTGGGTAGAATGCTTCCACCTACACCCTGCTTGTGAAATGAAAAGCATCTTCAGGCTATTATGACAAAGAAAAGGAAAGGAGGGGAGTAGAGAGTAACTGAGAATGAGAAGAGAGGAGAGTGTGTGGGTGAAAAGTCGGTGCCAAAGAGGGAATGACAAAAGAGAGAAGTGTGTTCAGTCGAGAAAGGAGACCGGTAAAAATGAGACACTTTTCTGAATTCTGTTTCTGGTTCGGCCCTATAGGTGTCTCTGCTCCTGATCCTTAGGTGCGTATGTGCGTGGTCAGAGGCTGTACAAGAAGTTGGGCATTTGGGGGCCTCCTTTAGGTAATCAAACTCCTCAACAATGAAGCACTTCCCCTCCCATTGCTTCCTACATAGTTACTCTCCACCTGTTCACGCAGCTCCCTCATGTTTTGTCTCATTCAGTCTAACACAATTGCAAACACAAACATGCACACACACGCACAAGCATGTGGACACACACTGCTCTTTAGCAGGGTTTCATCCTTAATCCCCCCTCTCCTAATGCTTGTTTTCCAACTGTAAGCCCGTGTGATGTGGTTGGGATTCCACTGGCCCAGTCTCCCTGGTAGATATTATAGCTAATCCTGGCAGAAAGAGAAAGGCAGAGTGACGGAGGGAATGGAAGAATGAAAGAGAAGTGAGAGCAAAGATGAGAGAGGAGGGGCCAGGCACTGCCACCGGCTAGCAAGCAGTAAAATAAAGAGAGGAGGGGTAGAGGAGGAGACATTGCTGGAGTGTGTTTGGCTACTGATACCTCACTAATGCCCTGACAATCCTCCCTGACTTGTAATATCTACTCCCGGCGGACAGTAGCACTCTGTTGCTGAGAAATCTCCTAAATCCACAGCATTTTGTATCCACATCACGTTAAAATCATCTGTCTTTGAAAGTTATTAATACCTGTGGTTTGTGTTGTCAGTGTCACTTGTGACCCAGGAGATATACTGTAGAGCTTTTTTAGTTGTGCTATTCATTCAGTGATGTCAGTTGCAAAGGACACTGAATGAAGAATTAGTGGCAGTTTCTTTCAAAAGTGGTGATCTTTGACAAAACAAACTGGGCTGTTAGTGTGAATTCCTCTTAGTGAATTTGATCTGCAGATTGCATTTTTTCTAATAATCATTATGGCTACGTTCAGACTGCAGGCCAAAGTGACCCAAATCCGCCATTTTTTTGCCCATATTTGACTCAGATCTGATCATTTTCTGACAGTGAGAACAGGCCAAGTCACATGGAATCTGATCTTTTGCAGTTAAGATTTGGACCACTTTCATTTGTGGTCCAAATCCGATAGAGATCGGATCTTTTTAAATGCAACCTCAGTCTGGACACTCAGGTATTGATGCGACTTTAACGTCACTGTAGAGCAGCTGTTGTCACAATTTTGCTCTAGACAGAGCTGCAGTGAACGAAAAAAGCTCCACAAAAGGCATTATTATTTATTATACATGTGGCTCTCTTCCTCCTCTACCTTGCTATCATTTGTTCACAAATTCCCTTTCTTACACCTGAAATCCACCGGACTGCAAGCTGTTTTCTGAGTTATGTGCAAGCTTCTTGTGTCCCTGCATTCACAGTGGGGAAGAGAGAGAGAGAGAGAGAGAGAGAGAGAGAGGTAGTGAGTTGGGCAATTGTGTTGTACAGCGCCAGAAACCATAATGAAAAGAACGGAAAGTTGTGAGACCTTGTAATAATTCAAAAGACGTGACCCGTGAGAGGACAATGAAAAACGGGAGTCTCCTATGGGCATGGGGAGGGTTAGCAAGTACGAGCTAACTGGAGCTAAACTACGTGGTTCTGTTTACTTCTGCACATGAGCGTGCTGTGTGTGACGTGTTATTCTTCTGCGCATGTGGGGTCACTTTGAGGCTGCAGACAGGGCCACATTTAAACATCAAAGGGAACTGTCAAACAAAAAAATAAGATCTGGGAAAAATATTGTATTCGAGCATTAAGGCCTGCAGTCTGAACGTAACGTAAGTGACACTTTGTGATAGTTATCATTAGTCCTGATATAATTAGGGTTACGACTAGTAATTATCAAGGCAATCACATGCCTTTGTCCTACAGTACACCAGTGGTATTTGAATAACTTTGTTATTTAATTTGCTTTGCTAGTATTGCTCTCAATAGAACAATCTGGATCTTATTTCATTGGAAATTAAGCATACCTATTTCATCATCATTCAAATGTTTATATATTTATTGCATATGTGTATTTATATGTTTATACTGGAATATTTACAGCTGTTATTTTATAACATAACTCCATATTTATCCATATTTTCCATTCATATAAAAACCGACATAATAAATCAGGGTTACACAACAATAAATAAATACAACAATAAAAATAAAAAGACTTAAAAAAGATAATGAGTGTCCTACCAGGAGACAGGATTGGCGGTGTTTAGTTTCTCTGTCAAGCCCAAAATTATTTGATTTTCTGAATCATGAATTTATACATGAGGTTTCTTAAGACAGCAGGAAAAGCTCTTTTTTCCTGCAGCCACAAACAGCAAGCAACACCATCTCTGTTGAGTAATATTCTCATTGCAGTGGACAAAACCAATGTTCTTTTAAGCAAGTGCCGACACTCAGCAGCCATCTTGGTAACGCCTCTGGGCAGTTATTTCAGACCAACAAGACCAGGTCTTTATCTAAATAAACGAGGAGACAGCCAGAACTGCACTTTTACTCGTCACCGGGTCATAAAGCCTGTATAGAATCAGCAGCAATGATTGGCCTAATATGTTTTTTGCCTCAGCTGTTAAAAGCAGAAGACTGGCTTTCTAATGAGAGGGGCAGGATAATCGCCATTTTCGTTGTTACAGGCTTTCCCTATAGAGTTGTATTAAGGATTCTTAAAGCAGCGTGTCTCCTCTATAATACGTCTCGGACAAAACACATGCCTTTGATGTGGGAGACCTGGGTTTGATTCCCACTGCGACATATCCGCCAGTGTGTCTCTGAGCAAGACAGTTAACTCCTGGTTGCTCCAGAGGCGAGCGACCTCTGGCATATATAGTAATTGTAAGTTGTATTGGATAAAAGTGTCAAGTAAAATGAGTTAATAAATGCATCGTTAAGTTTCTGTATACTTTCAGTGTTGGGGTTAGTGGCTAAATGTCTATTTCTAGTTTTTTCTCATTCAATTATTTAATTATGCTTTCATTCTGCAGCTTACTTTAGTGTTTACTCACTAGTCTACTTGAATCGGTTCCCTTTCCCTTCAGTTCTCTTTTCCCCCCACACACCTCTGCTGCAAACACAGCAGCGTGCCCCACCTCTTTCTGTTTCTCTCTCCCTGTGTGTCTGCTCTCCTGACATTCTCCATCAGCAGTAGGCTATGTTTTATTTTTCCACCCGCGATTCTGTTTTCAGTCGCTGGTCCCCCGCGTGTGGAGTAGGCCTTTAATGACAAAGCCTCTCGCAACGATGAAACCAACGTGGTTCCGAATGACATCTGCACTGGTGTGTTCACTGTTGCAAGACCTGGTCCGTGCTTGTAAAATATTCACTGTGTCTGCATCTTGTGTCAACGTAAAAGATAACAACTCTCTGTGTTTCTCTGCAAAATGCTAAAATGGGTCGCCAAATGTACCTGGGCGGCCTGCCCAAGTAAATTCTATGAGTGGGACACACTAAGTATTTATCAACAGTATGATCTCCATATACTTGATCTGCTACATTTTAAATGAAGATTCCACTTTTCTTCCTAAATTAAACACGACTTCACACTGCAACTGAAGCTGTAACTGATGTTAGCTTCAAGGAGAAAAATCAATCAGACGCCTTGAAAAGCTACACCACCCGGCAAAAATGGAAGCAGGTGGTACAACAGCATTTCACCTGTGTTGGGTTTTTCACCAGCTGCCCTTGTGTGCATTCAGTATTCAGGTTAAAGCCTTTATCCAAACTCACAGGACACCAAACAAATGTTTGGCTCAAGCTTTCAAAGATGACCATGACTTCACAACCAGACATATACTGTATGCGCCATGCATGTTACTTTTATTTGTCTTACCATTCTTAATAGGAATAAAATATAAATATAATATAATGAATAGTAGTTCATTTGTCAATGCTAGTTATTATACATGAGTAGGAGCATACTATTGAGTGCAGACAATAAGCTAATTAAGTACATCAATCAAAAATTCCATGAGCAAGGGAAACAGGTAGAGAAAGAAAATAATGCAGAAGGTCATGTTTTCTCCACTCCTCTAGTTTAATATTTCTGGCCTGGCAACATTTTCTCCTTCAGAAAGAAAATCCACACATTCAAACATATGTTGAATACAGTTTAACAAGAGCACACTGATCAGAGGCTGTTCTTCCCCTTGACTGATCAAAAAAAAAAATCGTGCAAGTGCAGAGGAGGACAAACCTGGCAGCGTCTCATCAGTGCAAGACAAAGATGCCGATGCTGTTGTTGCTCCGGTTAAAAATGGTCTCAGTTGGCAACACCCCTCTCTCCCAGATCAGCCTAGATGTGTTATTGATTTATGTTTTTGTTTCACGCCAGCAAAACCTAAGAAAGTGGAAGTGTTAAAAAAATTCTGGTAGACTGCGCGGGGATCAGAGCGTGTGTGTCAGTTTGTATACACCAGCTGTGTGTGTGTAGATGGGCGGGCTGGGGTTTTAACCGATTAGTGTGAAGTGCTTTTTCCCAGTCAAACCTGAGGAGACAGACTCACACACAATCGCTGGTGATTTGGCAGCACTGCCTGTAAAGTCTAATCATAACATTTCCCCATGGTCTGTCATGGAGATTTTCTGGTGAATTTGACACAATTAGTAGTGTTGACCAAGTACAAGTGCTCCAAATGAATCTCTGCATGTCTGGCTATGTTTCCTGGGAGCAGAACAACTGGGGTCTCTATGCAACAGTCAGGACTCGATAGCGGTTTAATCAGCTCATTCTTCCCCGGGCCCACATGCGACTTATTAAAGCGATTACAATTCCTGTAAGCGACACATGCGCACAACTGAGACGGACAAATCAAAGTCGTTCCAGGGAAACGGCTATGCTGAGGCCCAACACTGATTACCGAAATGCCAGTTGATTCATGTTTGGTCCCATGTAGAAAATAAACATGGCAAATAAGGACACTTCTCACTTCTAAAATTAAAATGCATTTTAAGTGGCCTATTTAATCAATGTGTTTCCCTTAAGCATAAAAAAATTATAATTAAGCATGAAGAAAGTAATTAATATATTTCAGTCCATTGTACTTAGCTGTAGGTACATGGAAAAATGCATCTTAAAGAGGTCATATTATGCTTTTTGGATTTTTCCCTCTCCTTTATTGAGTTATATATCTTTTTTGTGCATGTAACAGGTTTCCAAAGTGAAAAAGCCCAAAGTCCAGCCCCAAGGGAGTTACCATCCCCCACAGAAAACACTGCTTTTGAACTGCCTGAAAACAGCTCAATTGTAGTCCAGTTTTTACTACCATAACCTATCTGCATCCCTTTAATGCTCGCCTAGAGGCTTGTGAAGCACTTCCTCAAAAACACTGGTGGGGAAGATGAGGGGAGGCAGCCCCCCAACTCCACCCTCCCTTCCAAATGTGATACCAGTGCACATTACTATAAAGATAAAGGTCTTGCTCCAGTCTAGGTTGTGAATCTGGTTCAGGTTGTTCTGCCTGTGTTTCAGGATCATGTACAGCTGAACCAAAGCCTTGGGTACCAGCTGAAATGGCTTTGTTTTGGATAACGCTACCTTGCTTGTCAGGACCCACCCTACTCTGCTTCTGATTGGCTAATAGTTCAATACTGCAGCAATGTGCAGTATGACAAAAATATAGTGTTTTTTGAAAATGAAACAATATAAACCTGTTCTGGTACAACTACTGAATATAAATATGAACCTGAAAATATAATAATAATATGACCTCTTGTGAAAGTAATATATAGTATAGAGTGATTTTATGGTGAAAATAACAATAGGAATAACACAAGACAATAACCTTTTTACTACGACATCAACCGATAATAATATATTGCTCCCAAACCAACCTGTTCCAACTTTAGCTCAGTTGCAGTTTGGAAAAGTACTTCACAATAATTAACCCATCTCACTTTGAATTGTATTAAAAGTTTTTTTGTGGACAGAGAGATAACAGAGATAAAAGGGGATCAGAGCAAAGGTTCTCTCACATTAGTTGGTGTATTGCAGATGATTATCTGGGTAAAATTCTGCTACACACAATTATATTTATTATTTCAAACTTTTTCTAATCATTCTTATTTTCATGTGAAATGCTGTACAGTTCTACAATCCTTTCAAGCCTCACAAACTTATTCAAGTATAACAGCCTTTGTGGTATTTTCCTTTCCTAACATCTCATCAGAGATCACTTTGTATTAAGTTTCATGAAAATATTACAAAACTATAGTAAATCCTTACATATAAAAAGTAGAGAAAATCAGCAGTGACAAGTTGAGACCACCAAAGAAAAAAAAACAAGCTGGATGTGGAAGTACAGCAATGAGAAAGCAAATGTTGCTCTATGTCCAGTTTCTTGGCGGGCTTGTTCCAATAAGTACTTTCATAGTTGCGGAGGACAAACGCAAAGTAACACTCAAGACTGACTCCTGAGCTTCAGATTATCTCCTGATTAATTCATCCCATTTCCATTTGAGTATCAGCCGTCCAAACCAGCAAAAAGGCTCTCGTACAGAAGTGCACTCCAGAACTACAGCGCACACGAGTACAGCATGTGTACAAAGTACAAAATGTGTTTTAATTCATAAATAAAATGTCCATCTCATTCTGATGCCATTGCTTCAAGGACTGGAACATGAAAATACTAGAGCTAATATGAAGGTGCACTCTATACACTCTAAATTAAACCCACGCACACTGCACATGGATTCTGAGGTCATAATGCTGTTAGTTCTGTCAAATCTGGTTATTCATCAGTGCATAGTGATGAGTGGTTTGCACAGAATTAGCCCCGCCTGACGGCTTTAAAAACCCAAAGCCCTCTGCGTGGCTGTTTTAGCCTCAGACAGAATCATCAGATTTTATGTTGCCATAAAGCAAAGGCTGCTCATATCTTTTTTATGACATTTAGAGCATTGTGATTTACAGTGACCTGAGCAGCGTTATGGCTATCCAAAGGCATATTCGCCTCAGATACCCAGCATGCTTTAAGAAGAGCTCCAACAGGGTTTTACGGTGTTTTATGGTAATTCAGTTTTTCTCACACCATGGAAACAATGAATAAAGGTTTTTATAGCCATGAGAAGGAGTATGCTTAAAGAAAATAGTTAATGATGAAAGAGTACGACTAATGCAGCCCACATTAGCAGCCAATTACACTTTCGAAAATGCATTTTAATCCAAACTCACACCCCCTTGTCCCTGCCACTACCCCAGGACCACCGAAACTCCGACCTCTCTCACAGCTCTGTCAGATCCGTCTGTCTTTCCCCCTCACCTTTACACTTGTCAGCAGTTTTCATTCTTTTTAATGCCTAGATATTACATTTGGAAGTTATCAAGAATTCATGGAAGCATATATGTAACTGTTACGTTTCTCTTGCACAAGTGTTGTATTTATCTTACTGTCTGGAACGGAAAGACAGAGAGAGTAAGGCTTCAGCAGATGCATTAGAGAGCCAAGTGAAACCACATCTTATGGTGTTCTGTTAACGCAAGCAAAAAACTTGGAACATATTCAACAGTATGGCATCTCGTTGGCAATTTTTTTAATAAAACTATTTAATATTGAATATTTCTGTTTGGAGCAAAACACCATTAACATCACAAATTTAACATCACAGCTCGCCTGTAGGCAAGTTCAGGGGTCATGGTTAGTTCAGACATGTCAGAAATAACAGGACCAGCAGGACAGAGGACTGAACGGAGTAGAAGTTTGGGATGCCAATTTGTCTCAGAATATAGACAGTAAACTCAAGGAAGGATTCATTCTTTTCAGAAAACCAAATAAAAAAAATGCTGAGGAAGTCATAGTAGCTAGCGGAACAGAGGCTAGCCCCGATGTGAATAACACTGACACTGTCAACACTGACCAACACTGTAAACTACAAACTTACTAGTCCTAGTAGTACTAGTAGTTGCATGCTATCAATCTCTTCATGTCTTTGCAAATTACAGCTCATACAGTCCACACTGATGGATTTGATGTGGAGAAGGTAACCTCACATCTGTAGCAGTTAACACCATACAATTGGATCAGGGTCCCTTGGTAGTGTAATAGAGTGTCTGTACATATTAACACTACAGTGGATGTAGTGTTAAGTATAAAATATAAATGTTTAGTATTTTAGGGAAATGATGAGTGGCAGGTAAAGCAGTGAGGTGCAAAAAAAGCATAAAATGAAATCACTTACTTGAAGACAAAAAGAAGTCAATTTCCGAGTCAATTTAAAAGTGTCGCAGGTACACCTTCTCTCTACAAGAAAATGTCCATGTGCTGTAAATACACTCTTCTGGTAACACAGACAACTAACTGTAACTGTAACTGACAGGTCAAGTGAAAATATGTTGCCTATTCAAAACATTTACTCGCATTTCAGGCCGACTCAATGTCTCAAGGGCTCAATTGACAGGAGGCTGACTCTCACTGATTTCATATGTATTAGTTTCTCTTGTCATCTCTGATACCCCNCCCCCATCCACAAGCTGTCTCTATGGCAACAGACTGGAAACTCTGCCAACAGCAGACATAATCTGAGCTCCAGAGGGGCCCGTGTGGTTCACACCTCCCACAAATCAATCATTGATGAATCCATTTGACAAATGAATTCTCACCACTAGCCACTGACAATTTCTGATGCTATGATCTCACAGGAAGAGGAAACACTGACTGAATATTTATTTATGTGGTGGTCAGAGTCAATATTGCTACAAAGGCATTAGACAACCTTCACCGATGTAAATAATCCGTTTTAAACTGCAGCCAAAACGTGACACAATGTTGTGGCCATGGCGAATGTGAGCAGTATAAGATATGAAATCTCATGTGGATTGCTCTGTAGCAGCAGCAAACAATATTAGGAATGATAGCCGTGTCCTATTGTAGATTAGCATTAGCCACGCTGCTCCTGCGCTTCTGTTGCTGCGATTAGAGTGTGGTTGAAATGTTTGGTCCATTTATATGCAGTCACCATGCCACTGTGACTGAACCACACACACACACACACACACACACACACACACACACACACACACACACACACACACACACACACACACACAC
>JAPMOB010220947.1:0-11193 GCA_029875015.1 Lepomis gibbosus | reverse complement strand
GATAAATACTTTATATAGAAAAGTTTTTCATATCTTACAACAACCCAAATAAAATTATAAACCACACAGCATGATATTTGATTAAGACACATTTAACTGTACAATGTGGTGATGATAATTAAAATGTTTAAACTAATTTTTTTTTCAGCTAAGATAAAATAGTTTTGGGTTGTTTTGCATTTAGTCACAGAGGTTTCAGTTCCTGGGCTGCTGTTTTCCTCTAGAGGCTCCAAGTTTCTCTCTTTGTCATCTGCAAACACTGAAACCATTAAAAGTATTTTATGCAAAACTACAAACAGCAGCAGCAGCAGACTTCAGTTTCATTTCTTACTTTTCTTTCTTTGAGTCTTCTTCTTTTGCTATTTACATAATCCTGACTGCAATCACTGTTTCTTCTGTTTGCAGCAAATAAAGAAAGTAACAGAATTAATAACCATATTCTGCGCTGGCAGAACACAAGACTCAGCAAGAGGAAAGGACACAGACTCTGTGTTTACATCAATAATGCTTGGTGCTCACACATAAAACTTGATAGACAATGTTCCCTCGAGTTTATCTTTTTGTTGACATGTTGACCATATTATCAAAGCTATCTCGTCTCTGCTCTTTACATTCACCCAGACACAAATTCAAACTATTCACTTCAGAATTATTTAATTTCTTGGTGTATACATGAATGTACAGTGTGTAAATAACTGTAGAGGTCATTTTATTTATTTATTTATTTTATTTTATTATTAAGCTATTTTAAATTTTGCTATTTAAACCATCCATAAAAGCTGCTAAACTGTGTTTCATTGTTTTTAAAACAATGACAATAAAATTCAGTTCAATTTTATTTCATTGTGTAACCTGAGTTGGAAAATGAAAAATGAATCACCCGGATACCTTGATTTTGTCAGGCAAATTTACAAAATGTTACAAAAGAGTGTGTAATGAAATTAAAGCAGAGGTGATTTTCATGCATTTTTTCACTCTGTAGATATAATAACAGTAAACAGACTCTTGTATTGGCTCCAGTTAGACCGACATTGACTAAATGTCTGCTGGGCAGGTGAAGATCTTCACTGATCTGTTACGTTAATTATATTTGTGACACCAGCTATGGTAAACAATCAGTTTTAACAAAAATGTAACATTATTACATAAATAAAATTAACATTAAATATAACATTAAATAAAACTATGTACATAAAAAAGTATCCAGTGTCCATGCCTCTGTTAGTTGGGGTTTCATGTCCTCCATCCACTGCTCCTTTGGAACAGCCTCTACAGAGGGTCAGTAAACAATACCCTGTGTCCAGATGGGGGGCACACATTAGATTGTTCTCTAGTCATTCAGGATGAGATCCCATCAAGACACTGTTCCAGTCCCTTTCTTCTTGGGGTTGCGGTAGATGGCACAGAGCCTGATAAAGATGGTCTCAATAAGGAGCCGTGGCAGCAATCTGGCCTCTAGGCAAGCGGGGCAGTGGTGATTAGTTCTTACCTCTTCTCACTCAGAGTGAATTCCTGCCACTTTTTGGGAGACCTAAATCTCCCTGTGTCCATCCTGCTCTGGTGTCTGGCAGCAAACACCAAGCTCTGTTTATCGTGGTCCACAATGTTCGGCCACAGAGCAACAATGGTGCTCACCTAAACAGAGAGAGAACACAACAGCACGTGAGAAAACAAATTAAGTGTTAAAGCGAACATAGGCAGGGTGTGGTATATTAAATCGAGCAGTCGGTGCTAAACTATGTTGCACTGTCAGTATTGATACTGGGTGTCTGGTGTGTGATTATTGTACCTTGTGTGGAGATGTCGAAGTATGAATAAAGACGTGCTCGTACCGCAGCCTTGCCTCCACACATATAAGTACATATTAGTCTAACCCACAAACAGTCATACTATAGTAGTCTACATTACATAGAGATACAACATGGTGTCAGAAGTTGGTAGTACAGAGTAAGCTGAGGACGGTATTGTGAACAAGCTAACTGAAGATTAGCCGACAGCGTCCAGGCGGCGTGGACATGGAGCAGTTCAAACCCCCGTCACAGCTGATACTCACCGGTAATATAGCTGAAAACTGGCATAGATGGGAGCAATGGTTTCGGCTGTATATTGTCGCTTCAGGTGCCTTGGACACGGAAGAGACAGTCAAAGTAGCCATTCTCCTTCATAAAGTTGGCAAAGAGACACTAAAAAGTGTACACTCACAATCACCCCAGCAGGGGACAACGAAATAAAGGAGGACGTTCTTAAAGCATTCAAGGACTAACGTTACTGCAGCCCACAAAAGAATGTTGTTTTGAAGCGTCATCAATTTTGGTCCTGCACGAGGAATATCGGTGGACAGATTCATCATGGAGCTCCGTCAGAAGACAATGGCAGAAAGCAGATGTATCTGCAGATGAACAGTCTGAAGACTGAAGATTCTGCTGTTTATTATTGTGCACGAGAGCCTCAGTGACTGGAGTTGGTTGAGAAGCTGTACAAAATCCAGTACTCATCTTTACCACAATCATCTCACATAATTATTGTCTGTATTTCATGTAGTCCAAGAATGAGAATGAATGCTCTGATGATGTTTGTTTGGTAAAATATTTCTAAGCAGCGATATGAATGTATAAATCGTATTAATAGGCATATCTTATTCAATATCAGAGCTTCATTAAAATGACACATCAGAGAAGACAGTAGCTGCACAGTAAACAGCATGTATGTAGTTCAAGGGTTTTGCTCATTGTCTGAGTGCTGAGACATCTGACATCTTTTTAACCAGTGATATTTCAATTTTGTTTTAAAGGCACATTTCCTGAAAGAAGGATTACTTGAAAACATGGCTTTAAGTGTATAAATGTACACATTTGATACTAAATGTGAATGAAGTTTTTTCAGTAACTGACTACCTGTCCAACACATTCTCACTCCAGACGCGTCACATATTGATGCTTGGTCAAGGCCCTTCGCAACGCCTTTTAAGGACCTGGGTACCCATTTGCGTCATTCATTGACGTTTAAGGCTCTGCGGTGAAGTTAGCAACAATAAATATGCGACGTCTGGTTAGACTTTAAAAATAAAACTCAAACGTTTCGAAACATCACCATTTTCAAACGTGAAAGTCGTGAAACATTGCAGTTTGATTCGGTTTAGGCACAAAGTTACTTGGTTGTGTTTAGGCAACAAAACTACTTGGTTAAGGTTAGGAAAAGATCATGGTTTGGGTTAAAATAACTACGTACGTCAGTTAACATGTAAGTTAACTAAGGTCACTTACATCAATTTACGTAACTTGCCAAACTTAAATAAAAATATTTAATGCTGACTTATTTGTTTCACATGGGACACGAACCTCGTCTCCCGGATGATTAAATTTTGGCGAGGTAGTTCGTCAGGTTGAGACAACAATACAATACCTCGTACATTGTTTTACATGTCATCCCGTAAATACTCCACATTCTGACAACACAGGCAGTTGTTAAAGTACATCTATCTTCCCTTTATAAACCTGCAGAGGGAGGTCTATGCAAACTCTCCTTCTTTATAAACATACCATCAACAACTGTCAAACCATTTGAATCACTGAATTGTCACTGAATTGCAGTTAGTTAACTGCAGAATGAAAAACATGATTGCCTGGAGTTTATTATTTGTAGTTGATATTAATGGTAAGAAAATTAATTCTGCGATTACAAAGTAAATATGTTTTTTAGTTTGATGAATAATGATCACATTTCCTTGGCTTGCTGGAGTTTGGAGTGAGATCAAACTGGACCAGTCTCCGTCTGAGGTGAAAAGACCTGGAGAGACAGTGAAGATGTCATGTATCACATCTGGTTATACCATGACAAGCACCAGTATCAACTGGATACGACAGAGGCCAGGGAAAGCTCTGGAGTGGATTGGGTGGATAAACACACAAACAACCTCTACGACCTATGCCAGCTCCTTTCAAAACCGTTTCAGTTTTACTCAAGATGTGCCCAGCAGCACATCGAGGTCAAGAGCTTGAGCTTCTGTGCTCGACAAAGCACAGTGACTGAAGATAGTGGAGCAGCTGCACAAAAACATCCACAGTCTGTGAAGTGATCACACTTTTTCTTATCAGCTGCATTTAAATGTAAAATCAAAAACAAACTACCGCACACTGATGAGGCCTTTTCCAGGCTATTAATGTTTTCACTTTGCCGTTTCTGCAACGGCAGTAGCAATAAACAGGGTACTTTTAATGGACTTGAATAAATTAATGCTGATAGAATTTAATCCAATAAGAAGACTTTCTTCTTTTGTCATTTTCACTATTTATAGCACAATAAACAGAGAAGTGACTGATGTTCTCATATGTTATTGTCCTCTTGAATAAGGACAGAAGCATATTGTACTTACAGAGCGCTTTTCAAGATTTTCAAAGACACTTAACATGCCAAATAACCTAAATAACATTCTTAAAATACTTATAGTATTAAAATACTAATAGTATTGATTTGATTTTCTGGGTTATAGGGCTAATATGTTGACCCAATTCCTGGGATGTTTTGGTTTCTGGGTTATTTTTCAAAGGGTAACCCATGTTCTGGGTAATAGGGTTGGCTTTCTCTCTCTTAAATTCAAATTCAAATTAGCTTTATTGAATGTATAGCAACCACCCCACAGTTGTTCTGGAATTTTCTCACAACAGTCATTTGAAATAACCGTTGCTTTGCGCTCGATCCGTTTTGGCCTGTGCTTCTTCGGTGCAACTTTGTTGTGTATTCAAGGTAAGCGAGTATTGTCAGTGTCGATGTAACGTAAACTTTTCTGTGTCCAAGTCTCCGTTGCTACTTTAGTACCATTTGTTGAAAAAAAAGTTACTTCAAAGCAAGCGCAATTCCTGTCGGCTCAGAGGCATTGCAAGGCTTCCCAGCCGACCGATCACAGAGCTTATGGTCCGACTCGACGTGTAGTTACATTTTTGAGGAGGCGCACGTCAGGCTACGCCGTAGCTGACGGCGTAGGGTAGGGGGCTATGCAAAGGCTACGCCGTCGATTTAATGCAGAAGTATAAATTGCACGTTAGCCGTGGTAATTCTGTGGTCGCCATGTATATCTAACTAGTTTAAAGTTTGTGTAAAGTCACATATGACATGAACAACCAGTGTTTAAAGACTTTAAGCCTTAAATTCAATCCAGTTATTGAATGCTGTCGAATGTTTGAGAGTTTTTTTTAGATATAGTTTAATTTAATGCAATAAAAATGTGAAAGTGCTTGAAGTGTGCGATATTGTCACAGTCACCCCTTGTCACAAGTCTTCCTCTGTTCCTTTTTCCAGCCACTCATCTGTCTCCATGGTTTCTGTCATTTCGTTCATCTGCATCACCTGTGTTTAGATAATTACCATCATCATCTGTTCCACCTGTGTTCTGTTAATCAATCAATAATTCATTTGTGTTAGTATTTAGTTCCTTCGGTTCAGTGAGTCTGTACCTTTTGGAGTTACTTTATTAGTAAAATGTTTGAATTGGAAGTTTGGACTCATCCTCTTCATCTTCTGCCTGCACCACACCATGACAGATATAATGTAAAACAAAGTTTTATTTTCTGAAAAAAGGCATAGTGGCATCTTAACCCAAGTTAGGTAATTTTTGACCCAACTCCTGGGTTAAAAAGGGACCAACTACTTTCTGGATAATTTCAACCCAGATATTGGGGTTGTTCTTTTGACCCAGAAGTTGGGTTATATTAACTACAATGTTTTGTTAACCCAACATTTGGGTCAGGTATTAAACCCAGAATTTGGGTCAAAAAGAGTAATCCAATTTTCTGGGTTGAATGTCTGTTTCTGTCTAAGTACATTGAGATCATAAATTCCATGTATATGTTGAGAGTGTTTTAAAATGCTAAACTGAACATTTGCCCAGTGAGCAGGTGGTGTGTGCAATTTTTCAGTATATAAAAGTGACAAATGTCCACCCATTATCTATACCTGCTTATCCGTGCAGGGAGGTGCAAAGGATTCACAGAGGACAATGTGCTAGACAAGGCTGAGGATGGACAGAGACCAGAGAAGTGGCCTGAGGAAAGAAGCTTTTTCTGAGTTTCTCTACTTGAGATATTTGGATGAGTTAATTTCCCTTTAATATTCAATTCTTATACAAGAAGCAGCCATGTATTTGGCTCTTTATAATGTTTCTTCAGAAATACTGTTTGATGTAAATACTTTTGCTCAGTAGAGTATTAAGAGTAGCAGCAGTAAGAACATATTATTTAAATTATTCTATAGCAGTGTATGTCTTATTGTGTATTATTGTATTGTAGCCAATCATCTTGTTGATGTCAAAGTTTAAAACTGTTACTTTCTTTGCTGCTGTCAGCTCTCACTTAAGTGTCAGACTGATGCAACCCTCCTCTCCCACATTCACTTCTGTTATCCCACATTCAGCCCACTTTTAAAATATATATGCTTGTAGAATTTATACTTATAGACGTTTTACACAAATTAAGACATTTCAGAAAAACGTCACAACAGCTGATTGGAGAGTTGACTCTTGGACATCCTCCACTAACACTCTCTCCTCCCTGTGAGGAGTCAATGCAAAACTCAGATGTCTTCCACCTCTACTTATCTGACTGCAGAGAGGATGACAGAGAACAGTGGACACACAGTTTAACATGATGGACTATAGGACAGGACTGCTGTTTTTAACTGTCTGCTGGGCAGGTGAAGATCTTCAATGAACTTAATTATTACATACGTATATGTTATTGATGTCTGCAGCTTATCTCACTGTGTGCAATTTTATGTTCTAAATAGGTGTTGATGGTCAGACTCTGACAGAATCTGAACCAGCAGTTAAAAGACCTGGTGAATCCCACAGATTGACCTGTACAGCCTCTGGAATTTCATTCAGTAGCAACTGGATGGCCTGGATCAGACAAGCTCCTGGAAATAGATTGGAGTGGATTGCACTTATCAAACCTGACAGTGCTGAGATCTACTACTCTCAGTCAGTCAAAGGCCGGTTTACCATCTCCAGAGACAACAGCAGAGAACAGCTGTATCTGCAGATGAACAGTCTGAAGACTGAGGATTCTGCTGTTTATTATTGTGCTCGAGAGCCACAGTGACTGGAGTTGGTTGAGCAGCTGTACAAAATCCTACAGTACTCATCTTTCAGGCTGTTGGAGCCTAAGCATATTGTTTTGTATTCATATTACACAGGCTACTTTCTAATACTAATAATAATTCTATATATAATTGTTAAATTTTATTTTTTGTTATTATTTTACATTCTGTAATTACATGTATATTTTGAACAATAATTACACAGATTAATAAAAACTTTTCCTGAGAAATATAATTTATTAAACACAATAAAAATCACTGTTCATAAAAGGTCCAAATACATTGCAACAACATTTTATATTTTACCATACCTTTTTAAAAACTTTTAATAATGCATTATACAAAATCAAAGATTACTTGTCACTTAAAAAGGCAGCACAATAATCTAGTTGTTTAAAATGAAACTACTGCTAATAGAATACATTTCTATGTCTGCAAATTGTGTGGAATCTAAATGAGTCATAAAATGAGACTGACAAATATTAAACATTGTTGCAGTTTACTTTATAAAATCACTAGAGGGCAGTCAGTGTCAAGTTTCTCTCTCCTCTGTTTCACTCAGATCTGGTGTTCTCTTTGATCTTAACTGACAGACACTTGAACCCTGGACTAAACTAAAGCTTAACACTCTTGCTGCTCATGTACACTGGATACTGTGATAGTTTGCAGCGGTGTTCACGAGAGAGAGGGAGAGAAAGAGAGAGAGAGAATTAAGGAGGGAGAGGAGGTGCTGCATGAATATATGTTCCTCAATCAAAGATGATTGTAAATACACCTAGTAAAAAAAATGAGAAAAATCTTTTTGTGGCGGTTAACTAACAACAAATTCAACAGCAGCAAGGAGCATGTTTTTTTTTTTTTTACAAAGTATGCCTATTTCTTAACACCACCGGCTGAAATAAAAAATAGAGCAAATAAATCCAGACTTTTAAACAGCATTTTTTTCTGCACATGTAGCCTATTTATAAGAGCAGTAGTTACAAAACGTTACGTTAACGCCACTCTCGATAAGTCCAAGCAACAATGAAAGCAGCTGCCAGAGTTTCTTTCTATAAGTTTCACATCACTGTGCTGCTTCTGCAGAAGCTTCAATAAATCATAAGTAGGAATGTTTGCAGAAAGCTTACACTAGACGACAATGTTCTTTGCATCTGTGACAAAGTAATGGCTGTAGCTACTTAAGGAGTTCATGAATAATAATTGCCCAGGTGTGCCTTAGGCTGGCCACATCGAAAGGCCATCCGAAAATGTGCAGTTTCACCCTCCGTTGAGTCCAGAACCCGGACATTAAAGCCATTTCTGAAAGAAGACAGCAGGTATCTATAAAGTGGAGAAGTGGAATGAAAATGATTTTCATCTTTGAAGAAAGTATAATTAAGTAATCAATTAATTATCATTTATCATTGCAGAGAAATGTCTTGAATGGATGTAGCAAGCTTTTTTACAGATCTGTGTCTGCAGAAAGCTGGAGTAGAGTGAAACATGAGTCTAGTGGGTGACTGAGGTCGTCTGCTATGGTGAGTGCTTTGCATGCGATGACAATGTTAATGAGGACTGGGAGGTTGTAGACGCAGCAACCAGTAGCTCCTTTAATTTTCTGTACATATTTGTTTTTTTCATTTGCTTTTCCTCCACTTCAAGGAATATACGTCATCAGTGACATCTGTAAATGTGTTTATGATGTGGGGATCACAAAGACGGTAAAATCATTTCCCAACCACAGAGCCTGGGTGAATGGAGATTTGAGGGCTCTTTACAGAGCCAAAAAAGCTTTCGGTCTAGTGATAAAGAAGCAAACACTGTCAGCCTGAGAGAGACCTCAACACCAACAACACCAAATATATGTGACAGGGGATCAAAAACGTCATAAGCTACAAAATGGATGGAGTCGCCTCCATCATGTGTGGGGTCACATTAGCAGATGAACTTAACACCTTTTTATGCTCACTTTGATCTCGTCAACAACGAGTCAGCTACTAGCAAGTCTACTCCACCTCCAGAGGACCTGCCACAGTTAGTATCAAGAGCAGATGTGACACGAGTCCTGCTGAGAGTAAATATGATTAAATCAGGCCTGATAGTATCTCTGGCTGTATACTAAAACTTCAGTTGGTCAGTATTTTCCACATCTCTCTGTGTCAGGAGTCTTTCCAACTGACGCCACCATCATCCATGTACCAAAAAAGTCACACACAGTCCAGTCTACATAAGGTGGAGCAAGTGAACAGGTTTAGATTCCTGGGAATAAGCATCACTGACATCTCACAACTCCACCCTGGTGAAGAAAGCTTATAAACGGACGTATTTATTATGAGGAGCACTGGAAAGCATCCTGACTGGCAACATCACAAACTGGCATGGGATGTGCACTGCCCCAGGCCCGGAGGGCTCTGCAGTATTAATTAAAACAGAAGATCAGTGGTATCCATCTCTCGAACATCAGTGATATCAGTGAGGTGAGGTGCCTGCAGTCCAAGGATGTCCACTGGGTGGACAGTATCCACCCAGCCATAGCCTGTTTACCCTGCTGCTATCTGGAAAGAGAAGTATCTGCTGTTGCACTACCGGACTGGAGAGCAGCTTGTGTGGCTATGTGAATATTGAATTCAACTTCATCCAGCAATGCTCCATGCAATATAGTCTTCTTCTGTGTCACCATTTTACATTTTTTTATATAGTGTCTGCTTTGTAGCAGAAGGGAACTAAAAACTTCATTTCATTTCACAATCCTACTGTAATATGACAATTAAATGTATCTTGTATGTAATTGTACTGATCCAGATCAGGTTATGTTCCAGATAAGAGATCAACTCTAAAAACACTGCCTACTAACCAATCAGATGTCTTGGAATATTACATCACCATCCATAGGAGATCCCACAGATGGTTTTATAGGCTGCTTTTATGTTTGCTTCTGTGATGCGGAGAGCATTTTAAATCATCCTACAGAGACTGGTTGAATGTGACAGTGAGCCTACTTACTGCTTTGAAATGTGTTTTTTATAGTTTGTTTATTTAGTTCGTTTCACACAGCCTTTTGCAGCCGTTAAAATAAATGGGTTTTAATTTTCTCATGTGAGGTTGAATATTATGAGCATATTGTTTGGCCTATTGAAATTAAGTTTAACATGAATGTGTTCATTTTAGCTATATTGTATTATAGGGACTGGTAATGGAGCGCTACACCTTTTGCTATAGGCACAGGTAAGGTGGTGGAGTTTTCAGTACCCTAAATGTGGAGATTCGTCTTTTGACCACTTTTTCAGCACATTTTTATAGCATGAATAGATTTTTTTTGTTTTGTTGCTGTATGAAGTTAATTCAGATAATTCAGAGCAATTAATTAATTAATTACTTAAATTTTTGAAGTGACAAGAAGTTCGTAAAAGGGAGTTGGAACAAGCACTTATTCAGTGCCCGAGGTTAATACAGAAACTCCGACACAGCTGAGCTGAAAGAACAAAACTAAATTTGTCATATACACGCTATTAAAACGTATCAAATCAACACAATTATTTTATAGACTGTGCCTGCAGGCATTCACACTATCAGCTTGTCTTCCTCCATGTGTCAGCTGCAGATGTGTTACTCAGACTGTGTATTTGTCTAATATTACAGTGTGGTCTTCGCTTGTAAAATATGACATTCTGCTGCCAGTAGACTTGTCAGCTGTGATAAGTCATCTGCTGCTTACACCGCCTCTTTTATGTGAAGGTGCTTGTGTCTCGATTGGGAAACCCTAGGTTGGCTTACTGAGTTAATAAACAGCTTAAGATGACGGACAAATCCAGTCTAGTTCCTCCCTGTGAGGAGGAGTCAATGCAAAACTCAGATGTCTTCCACCTCTACTTATCTGACTGCAGAGAGGATGACAGAGAACAGTGGACGATAACATGATGGACTATAGGACAGGACTGCTGCTTTTAACTGTCTGCTGGGCAGGTGAAGATCTTCACTGATCTTAGTTTTACAGAGCTTTTATTTGTATCAGCAGCTTATTTCACTTTATGTGCTTTTATGATCATAACAGGTGTTGATGGTCAGACTCTGACAGAATCTGAACCAGTGGTTAAAAGGCCTGGAGAATCCCACAGATTGACCTGT
>JAPMOB010220942.1:0-36724 GCA_029875015.1 Lepomis gibbosus | reverse complement strand
ACACACACACACACACACACACACACACACACACACACACACACACACACACACACACACACACACACACACACAGCTGAAGGTGGTTGGGGAATAACTAAATTAGAGTGAGGGAACCGAGTGACGTTCATGACAAGGTATTGTCCACACATACAGTAATACAGACCAAGGAAATAAACAATTCTATGCAATGACACTTTTTTAAGCACTGTGGTCCAGTCATAGAATCTCAATCTTTTACAACATCTGATTCAATGAACGGTTACTGTAAGAACAAAATAATACACTGAGACCCTTATAGCTTTCATATGGCCTTTAAGGAGAGTACACATAAGCTTGTATGATCACATCGGATTAAGATGAGGCTGTGAACCTGTCTGTCACTTGCAGCCTGAGGAAAAGTCTACAGTCAGCCCAGATGCTACTCAGGTCTGTCTGTGCCATCTGTTACACACACTCATGTAACTGCTGGACTTTTCACATAGCTCAGTAAAATATTAGAGGTAGACGGGTGGCCTGGCAGGAGATGGGTGCAATGAAGAGGGCACCAAATGTGGCTTAAGTGGAGGCAAAGGCAACATGATATAAAAGGCAGATTAAACACAGTGATTTTTTTTAGCATAAGAAGATGAGGTGGGGTGGCAGGATGGTGTATGTACATTTATACACTCTACTTGGCATGCTGTCATAATAACCTCAGAGAGCAGGGGGACTAATACAATATTATGAGCATGGTTAATTATTGTTATATCCTGTGCACAAGGGCTGAAGAGTAATCTTTTAATAATCAATCATAGCACATACAAAACATCACAGGATTTATCAAATAATGTAAATGTGACACTGTGACACCCGGCTACAAAGACTGAACATTATGTAACTGTATTACAGATGTTAGTTTAGAGGGAGAGTGGGTGACTGAGGGTGAGAAAGAATGAGGTGTAGAGTGCAGTGTGTATTTCAGTGGTAGTAGGGAGAGTCAGCCTTTTGACCTTGGCTTGGATACCTTTGACAGAGCAGAGATAATTCAGTATCAGAGAACTCACTACCAGTGCAATGTGCACTACCATTACGGGCAAAAACACACGCAAAAAGAAATCTAAATCCTAGAATAAAAATTGTGCTGTTGCCACAAAATCATACACACTCATTATGCCTCTTGTTTGTCTGATCTGGGCCTTTTAAAGTGGCTGAGCAGCTGTCTATGACAGGGGAGAACCCAGTGGAAAGACTGAAATCATTGGACTCGGCCGCCAGCAGACCAGAGGATTGCAGATGGGGGAAAAAATACACACTCAGTGGCTGGATGGTTCTGTGCAGGACAGACAACATTTTAGAAATGTCTATAAATGTCCAGCAAGAAGCCACTGCCTATCCATTCTATGTATTTATAATGGAGGAGACAACTAGTTCTATTTATTTAAACGGTGCAAGTCTAAGACTCTATTTGTTCAAACAAATCACTCCAATTATTTACAGTAGTTGCAACATAGCAATATTAATAATTGTAGCAGTGGAGAGATCCATACTTTAAAGGCCACTGACAACCTCTAATCTCCAAGTATGGAGATATTCACCTTAAATCACCACTGAGAAATTCATTAACCAGACATCAAGCACAAGTACTTAACTGGCCAGCAGTTTTTGTCTCCTATCTGAGAGTCCCAAATCCCCATGGCCTATACAAGGATCAATCCTCAACTACTTGGCACTATCTAACAACTCAGGTAATTCAACTCTTGTACCTTTTCTACCTTCAGACCTTTTGTCACCAGTGTTCAGAGAAACAGCAACACAGACAGACAGAAAATAACAGAATGCGACCCTGTGGATCATACTTGGCTTAGCGTTGATGACCACCTTCTCCCCAGAATGGGGTGTTGGATAGTGGCTGTTGTCTGCCATGTCCTCGCTGGATCCAAACTCTAGCACTTCTATGAAGCTCAATGGCACGCTCCATTTTAGAAGGAACTTCTGGTCGATTGGGGCATTGCCACTGCCACCCCCACTGCCATCCTGACATCTGGGCAGAGCACAAATACATCATTTGACACGAGATTCTGTTTCATGTTCAACACCTTGTTTGTGGATAACAACATGTTTGAAAGATGAGAAGAGGTCACTCTAGAAAACTAAATTTCTGTGCAAGAGGCTTTATGTGTTGACCAATATGTTACAATTATGGGATAGAATCTGGGATGTCTATATATGAGTCCAGACCCAGAGATGTAGTGTGGTCAAAAGTCACCCAGAGGACACAAGTTACATCCTTGTGCTTACCATATTTCTCTTCACTTGAGTTTCATTTCAGTTTTCTGCACTTTAAGACTCATTTTTACTGGCGGGAAATCCTAGTTGCATTAAACATTCCCTTACAGTAGGCAAAGTAAAAAATATACAGGCAACAATTAGTTTCTAAAATTGTAAAAATGGTAAAGAGATTACAGGATGTTGTTCAGTGACAGGAAAGGTGCAATTTAAAGGAGATTAAAGGAGAGATTAAGAACAGATCTGGTTTGAGGTCATTCTTACCGGACGTTGGGCGTGGCGCACATGAGAACATCATTGAGCAGGAAGAGGCGTCGCTCCTTGGTTTTGATGATTTCACCACGCTCATTGTAGACCGTCTCCACCATGTCATCTGAGCGGATCAGGTAGCGGCTGCCATTACTCAGAAGCTAAGGGATAGTATATAGGGACGATAAGAGTGATTCTGTGCAAAAGTAGGGTAGGAAATAGATATGTGATTAAATTGATATTTTGGACTTGGCTTATAACACCAAGCTCAGAGAAGGAACGTAAACCATACAGAGACCAATAGTTCTCACATTCCAGTGGGCTTCACTGGTTTACACAAGAGCACAATCCTGATGCCTTTCAGCCATACAGCCACTGCGGAAATCTTAAAGTGAATACTGCCGTATCTTTATTTAACTATAACAAAATTCAGTGTCATCTCCTCATGTCATCTCGCTCTTCCTTCCCCCATGTTTCCTGTCACTCTCTATGGTGAAACCAACCACTTTGATCCACAATTTAATATATGGCTATCAGCAGTGCCTGAACAATTAAAGGATATGAGGAGCATAACTCCTCTGCTTTATGTAGTGTATCCTCTAAACACATGGTTCTACACAGATGCCAGAGTGGGTGGCTGCAGATACACAAATAATTACACCGTGGGGAAAGCTGGTGTTTGTGCCCATGCACCAAAAATGTGCCATTAAGGCAAGAGAATACTTGAGAAAATGTGAAGCTCAAGAGCCTGATGGCCGCCCACACTGCGAGAGAGAGAAATGCCACAGCATATGCTAAAAGAATCAAACATCAGCCAATAATTTGCCCGCTGACTGAGCAATAAGTGCATCATCAACTCTAACCACTCAGCATATAAAAAAGCATATAACAAAACCTGTATCATGTACCAAGAACACAAAAGCCACCAAGGAGTGGCTACAGCATCATACAGTACAATGCCAGGGTGTGACACACTCAGCAGTGGGCAGACCTTGTTGAGGTAACGTTCATTCATGGCCTTTGCAATGTGACGGATCTCGCAGCGTTGGTCAGCTTCCCTCTTCCTTTCATTGAGCTTCTCTGCCAGTGTCTCCAGTTCAGTCAGGGCCATCTGCAGGGGCAGACGGTCGCCATGACCCACGGGTGTGTTTTTCAGCATGTCCTGATGAGGTTGCACAGAGAAGTCATACAGTTGTCAGTCATTCGTTGATTATATACACTGAGGATCAATCTCCTGGTTTCATTAATTGGATACGAAAACAAACTTTGCTCTTATACAACTCTCCCTAAATCTGCACAATCACCTCCAATGCCATTTGAAACCATGCTCTCTCCTACTCATCCATTTTTCTATATTTTTACAGTGCACATTCTCATGCATGATAAATATTAAATATCAAAATGAATGCAGAATAGAATTCCTGGTAACATAAACAATCAAGGTATTTTGATTGGTATTTGTAGTGATTAAACTGCTGTTACACATATTCATTCTAAAAAAAACAATCCAAACAACAATCCATTGTCCCATATTTTGTCTGAGGATTTCTGCAAGAGGCACTGGTAAAGTAAATATGCCAGGGCAGGATTAAAAGAGATCTGAGGAACCCATTTCCCCTCAGAGCATTTCCCTCACCTCCCTTTGATGCAAGCGCTTTGAAAAACAAAGTGCCTTGATTTATGTGTATGCCACTCCCTCTGCTGGTGAATGTTTATACCACACTGTCTTCTGTCTGTACATTGCAGTTTACTGCAAAAGAGCTTTTACCTGAAGGAGCAGAATGAACTGTGGGAATCGCTGAATGGGTTTCATCATCAGGCCATACAAGGTCATTCGGTCACTGCTGGTCTCCTGGCGATGCTGTGGGTGAGAAGATTTGGATACTGAACAGTATTCATGGCATCATTTTCACACTGCATTGTAGTTCCAGTTTTAGTTGAACACTTTGCATTTGTGCATTTTTCTCAAACCTTGAGGAATTCCAGGAAGCCAGGTTTGGAGGCGCACGTCTTCCTTACCACTGCCATTGCAGTGCTGAAGTTGTTCACGTACTCACTGTAGGCATCCAGCACCATGGACTTTGAGAACTGTTGAGAAATACAATGTTTAAATGTAACACCCACTTTACTACACACAACAACATATTGCATGGCATGATGTGGAACAGTTTGGAAGTATTTTGTTGTTTATTTCACATGGCTTTCTGCATTGCTTCTGTATCATAATAGTACCTTTCCATACACACAGGTTTTTTTAATGACCTTCATCCTGAACATTCATTTTTCATTTGGTGTCTTTCATTTGGTAGACACAGACAAAAAAGGTTATAACCTCCATAACCACCTAAATATGGAAATTTGATCCTTTTATATTTTTTTGCTATGTTTTGCATCCAGCATCTTTTTGTCTTTCGGCAATGTGGAATAACTCAATAAATCAATAACTGTATGGTAAATGCCAGTTTGTCTTTATCAACGCAACGCAAGTCACGAGCAAGTGATGACACATTTTTCCCCCAGTTAACACAAGTATCTCTATTAGCCTTATTAGCAAAGCTGTATTAATAGTAAAAATTGTTTCTTTTTTAAACCTTATTTACATTGCTCATTAAAATGAGGAGAAAAATCTTCAAAACAAGACACAGATGAATCTTTTTGTTCAATTTTGTTCATCAAGGCTTGCAACCTGTTGCACCAGCTGTGTGTTCATGTTCAAACCTAGCCTAGTTATAATGTAAATTATTACTTAGTTGTGATTTATGCATTGCTAAAATAAAAGCAGTTGCACCACGGAGATAAATTACAACATAACTCTATGTAACAACTAAATAGCAAGGTAGGTGTAAATCATAAAATGTCACTGAATTCTACTCACTAATGGTAAAACAGCGTTTTTTCTGCCCCTCAGCTTTCATTCACTGCATGTCACTTTGCACCACAGTAATCCAGTAGAGACCAAATTTATTGATTTGATATTCCAATATTAATCTAGTTTACTACGATATGCTAAAATGCAAAGTGGCTCATGCCAGCCAGAAAGCTAAAGCGCATGGTAACCACGATGATGGAACTCTATCTTTACTAAGTTAATAACTAATATAACTAAGGCCACTTGACTTAGTTATGACTGTATGTCTAAACTAGTTACAATATGCCCCAAGTAACTATGGTACAACCAATTTTAGTAGCTGATTTAATAACAAACTAACAGTGAAAAGAGAGGAGCAGTAGCAGACAAACACCCGACATTCTCCAGTTAAAGCCAGTAGCCTCTACTCGCTCATTCAGAAATTCACTGCAAGGCAAGCCCTGCCACCCCAAAGTACCCGGTACTTTCAGAAAGTACTACCCCCCCCCCGAGCAGGGTCTTTTTGGGGGGTAAAATGAAGGCCCCAGAACTACATTTAGACCTTGGTCCTTCTGGTGGGAACGCAATGAGTTCCTCCAAAGGTTCCTAGTTCCGGGCTAAAGTTCCTTTGGTCAAAACGCAGCTTTACTAAGCCTCTGGTGTCAACTTCACACCCTAGCTTAGTAGAGAACTTTCACGCATCTGGTACACCCCAGTGCAAACCTTTAGATTTTGTTGTATGTCTGCAATGAGCCAAATGGACCTGCTCCTCAAACGATCTCCCAAATATTTGCTGATATGATCCAGCTGAGCTACTTAGGACATCTGAAAATAAACTTATAGTTGTTCTTTTTATTAGCCATAACAGAACCATCATGTTTAAGATTGTTTTCCCAAAGAAAAAGTAATGATGCTGAACCTTGCTATAGTGCTACTTTGGGTATTTTACATGTTACACTTTGCTCCTGCACTTAAGTTAAATTATTTCAACATTGTAATACCAATACCATATGGTCAAATAGGACAAATATGAATGACTTATTGTAGGTCTTAGTCTAATAATACTCAACTTTTTGTTCTAATTGTTTAAATTTTCATATTAAACAGTAAATTAGTTCTTTTTCATTTATTTAATTAAACATGGAAACCACTCTTCTTCACTTGCCAGAAGAATTAGCAGATTCTCTGAAACTTCAGGTGCGTTTGACTTCATGCGGCGCTGCGCAGTACTGACTTAACATGATGCATGCTCGACTTAAAATAAGGCATGCTGGTTAGAAATCATGTCTGACTTTAGCTGGCGCTGCAAAACGTCACCATGTCACGTGACATTAAAACCTAACGGGAGCAAGGCGACTGCAGGCACCGAGTCCTGCAGCCGCAGTCGCTTTTCTCAGGCAGCACAAAGTTGGAACCACACTTTTGCCATGGATGTCAGTTCACAGTAAGCTCACGCAGGTAAAATGTGGTAGGGGAGGACATTTCATCAAAATGAAAACATTGCCAGCATGTCCCAATATCATCATCACTAAACCTTAAAATGCTCCATCGTTGGAGCCACTATTGGCTGGCTCTATATCATCTTCATCACTGAAAATTGGAATGTATGAGTCTCCATCATATGAGTCACTGGTGGCTGGCTCTAAATCAACTTCATCACTGGAACTCTCTGTCTCTGAATCGCCACCATCTCAGTTAATAAATCTCTCTGTAGACGGCTCTCTTTAAGTCAGTCTTGACAGCTCTGTTAGACTCTGATTGAAAATAATATGCTATAGGTTCTGACTCTTTATATGATCTAGATCACTTGAGACAGAAGCCTGGTTGTCTCGGAGCTCCATGTCAGTTTCAGTGTTGGTGAGAGAATAATCTGATTCATATAAATAATCCAAGGAGGGAAAGGTCATGAACTGAAGAGCATCATCTGCATAGGAGCTGGTGTCCATTTCATTTATCAGGTAAACTACTGATACAAAATTCCATCATGTCTTAATACTCAAGAGCGTCCCTTTTTGCTTTGGGGGTTGACATCAGCTGCCTCTATGTACTCCTGTGGTGACTTTAAACTCCACCCTGGAGCCCTCCTCCCTGCAGAATACTGCCAGTTTTTTTTCCATCCCTCAGCAGGTATCATTCATCTTATGATATGCACACTTTCCAAGTAAATCAAGTGATAATTACTCTTTATGTGGATTTTTATATATTGGTCATTGTTAAAATGAGTATATCACGTTTCTGTACCTGAAATGGTACAAGTACTGTCTCCTTGCACTCTTCATTTGCACTCTGTGGGGGCTTTTTTGCAGTCAAATGTTTCCAAATACTTTGCAAACACAGTATATTTGCCTTCTTAGTCTAAATGTAACCAGAAGGTAAATAACCAGGATGAAGGTCTTGGTATGTGGAGTGACATCATACTGAAAGCCAAAATAGAGTTCAATTTCCCCCCCCCTCGTTCTCTTTCTGAAAATTAAAAAAAGTTTAGGTGGAATTATGAGTGGGTGATATGGCCTTAAAATAATATGATGATTCAGGGTATTTCCGCAAAAATGACAAAATATTGAAAAATATTTTAGTTTTAGAACTCACAAGAGCTGTTGAGCTACCCTCGCAGGATTTTTGACACTCCTCGTACTTGTATGTTGCTTCTGCTTGAGGTGGTGAAATAAGTTTGTTTGTTTGTGACCTGTTGTAGCCAAAACACTTCCATACTACTGAAGTTGCTCCGCTTTTTGGAACTAACTCCTCCACCGTGGCGCTGATAGCAATGTTACTTTTGCTTTCAGCCATGCCTGTTATTATATGGGTGACGTCATTATGTGAACCAGTTGGAATATAGCCAGTATCACAATATGGATTATTTTATCATGTTAAAAATGATATCAATACATCATGAACGACATGATATGGCACAGTTAGTTACATTTCCGCAAAAGCTAAATTATAACTTGCCCAATTAACTTAGAGCTACAGCTAAAATAATTATGTTTTACACAAAAAACTAAATTAGATAATCATAAGATTACAAATACACTTTAAACAGCACAATCTATTAAACACAAAATTATTTAACACTAAAGAATGAAAGAGATTCATGTGTTTTCTCTCACGCTGTATCATTTGCAGCAAGCTCTTTTTTTGATTTCTCCCAAGTTGTAATTTTAAAGTTTACCCTCATTTGTGTTTAACAGTATTTCTGGACATATTACACCGGCTTTGAGAAGAAATTCTCCTTTTATTTTAAAATACTTTCTACACTAAATAAGGAAGGAGGAAGTGAATCTCTGTCTCAACTGCATACAGGTTCCAGTGCGAACACAACCTGTCTTCTGTCTGTAGTCATGTTTGTCTGTGTTGGCTGAGCTCACTTACTGTTGTTAATGTTCTCGTAAACTCTTTATCAGTAATAGTGCTGAGATATGGGGCTAGTGTAATAGTGAAAGACCTAATTCTGCCCTGCAGCCTCTGTGTGGTACATTACTTAGTACACTTAATATAGGTTGGCAATTCTGCACGCAGGGTCTCTCCATTTATATACCAATTAAAAAACAATAATTTCAGGGTAAAACATATTTCAGTAACATAAAGTGCTGTTGGTTCAAAAACTACTTTTAATATTTAAAGCCAGATTCAAATTGGGATATCTATCTGTAATGCTTTGTTTATGATGTAAAATGCTCTTTTATCTTTTCCTTTAGTTTTGTCACAGCCAATTCAGATTCCATTTTGATGCTATTTTAATTGTTAATTTTAATGGTTCAACAGGGATTTAATGGCCCAGAAGAAGAGGTCGTTTGGTGTTGCAATTATTTGTTTCTTGATTTTTTATCCAAATCCTAGGATGGTCAGGTTTGCACCACCACCTGAGTCTTTACCCTCGTGTGTTTCTTTCAAATTAACAGAAGGAATTACTAGCTCATCATAACTTGGTGCTCTACGTCTTACTCCCGGGCCACACCGATGTGACGGCTTCCTCACAGAACTGCTGCGGCTTGCACGCACGTGGTGTCCATACGGACAGCCTTGCTGCTGGGTGGCTGCTGCTGCAAGCCCTTTTTACATAGATTTTGCCTTTGATAATAATAATCATCTGTAATATTAATTTTCCACAACACAATCCTGCAAATATTTCACAATAAAAGCCTTGTTAACAAATGAAGCGATTCTGTCCACAGAAAGGCAAGAGGCCTTTTCATTTGAAACAGATACAGGAAGTGTTCAGTTAAAAAACTTTTTTGTTTTTTGTGTTGTTTGCCTGTGACATATTCTAAAGATATAGACATTTAAATTGTTATGAAAGGTGTATTGTTGCTGGTATGTCAGTATGACGAGCAACAGATCATTTTCACTGTCGATTTTTGCTGAGAACCATGTGCATTGCGCAACATGCCCAATTGCTAGATGACGCGCTGCTGCAGCCGTGCTAGAGCTGCAATACTCAGCAGGCTCTGTGGTTATCCTGTTAACATGGGTGCAAAAATTAAAAACGAGCAAACAAGTCTCAGAAGCCCATATTGGTAAGCTCCTATATAACTGTGATATCACTGTCACTAATCTCTTTAATAAATTCAGTTTCTGCTCTTCAGAGCAAATGCAGAGGAGACCTTGAATGTTCCATGTAGATATGCAAAACAATTTCATTGTATTTTAACTGAAAATGTGTCGACTGTTAGTAGAACTACAGAAATTATGAAATATTTGTTTCTACAGGATGGTATTTTACAAAGAACAGTTTAGTGTTCAACACTAAAGAACAATCAGGAAATAAATTAGTAAAATAACAATAATGAAAAACTACTTTAAATATAAAGTAATTTTTTGAACTGAAGAACTTACACACACACACACACATACACACACACACACTGAGGAATAGAGAATATTCTGTTTCCCAAACAAGCTCTTAGATGCGCAAATCCTGTTGTTTTATGTTGGGTTTTGAGGTGAGAAAGGTCAGTGAGCAGACTTCAAATGCGTCCTATATTTCCTCTGATGTCATGCCAGGGGTTGGTTTTTATAAAAAACAAGGAAGTGAAGTGATGAGCACAGTGGAAGTTTTTTTGTTTTGAAGGTCCTTGCCTATGAGTTGCTTAGAAGCCAAAGACTAGAGGAAGATGGAGTACATACTTTAAGACAATATAATGCAGCACAAGTGTCTTTAACATGATATAAGCATGCATGCAATCATCACAAATTCCATAAATGTCAAACTGAATTAAAAAGCAGCTTGATTCAGGGAAATCAAGGGTACCACAGCTAATGTGGTCTAGTTATATTTAAATACTGGTGCAGTAGTTCTTGTAAAAACCCTTTGAAATTACAGCCCCAGCTTACCGACGCCACAAAGACATCCCCAATCATCTCCAAGCTGTCCCATTCAGCAACACGGCTTGCCAGGGCGATCTGGAACAGGAAGTGGCACTGCAGGATCTCACGCACTCGATAGAAGGTCATCTTCAGTTTCCTGTCACTCAGCAGCCTCGGCTCAAGCTGGGACAGGGGCTTTTCATATTGCTGATAAAGCAGACATTGTGAACTGTAATAACAAATACTTCAGTGTTTTGAGCAATCACTGCAGCACCACCATACTGGCATACCTCTAATATCCTCTTCAGTGCATCAAGATAGTTCTTTTCACTCTCCAGTATAGATCCCAATATACATCTTCTCACCAGCTGCAGAGGAAAAATGCCCAACCATTGGTCCTTAGGTGTTTGCAGTTGTTTTCTATTCACGCAGTAAAGAGTTACATAAATTCAAGAGATCAAGGTTGAAGGGCATGTTTATTACCTGTTGCTGTGAAAGACCCTCTGGTGCTGGACACAGCACTGGCTCAACATTGAAACAGTCGACTTCAATGAAGAGTTCAGACTCCTCATCTTCAAAACAGGCTGACTTTCTCTCTAAAAGATTAAGAACAAAGTGCAAGTAAAGCACCATAAAAAAACAAAAATGGGTGCAATTAAAGAAACAAGCAGAATGAAAACTGCTGCCCTGGTCAAACTATGCTGACATTTACTAAAATACTGAAACCTTCATATTAACACTGATTTAACATAAGATCTAAGGGAAGTTAGTTGTATAGTTACATAGTTGTATAGTTGTATGTATATTTAAAGCGATTGCTGTTTATGAAGGCAAACTACCTTTCAAGGATTACATACCATGACAGAAAGACTTGGTTTTGATGAAAGAGCGTCCCTTCTTCACTGCAGCTTTGGTTTTCTCAAGCCCATCTTTGGTCCCTTCCTTAGCTGCCTTCACCAGCTTTTGCATCTTTGAGATAAAATACACTATTATCTGCACCGGAAAAGCCACAATTTGCAATTTTCAAGAATTTCAATCCAAGGTGAAGTTTAGTTTACTTCTCTTCTGTCTAAATGCTATGGTTAAAAAGCTACTGAATTGAGCTATGCAAGACAGGAGCAGTGTTAGGGATGAAGATAAAGGGCAGATCATGTAATATAGGATAACAGGAGAGCAAAGTTGACCAGACACAGACACAGTAAATGGGACATCAGCTCAAACTACCATAGTGCTTGCATACATAAAGGATGATTTACATTATAAGAGATACTGTAAATGCCAAAAATATTTTCTGTTATAATATACTGAAGTTTTCAGCTACTTTGAAAACAATCAATGGCTAAAACCAAAATAAAACTCTGTTGCTGGTGTCTCAGTTTATGCAGAATTTAAAAACTTTACTCAAGAACATATCCTAAGCTTCACAGCCTCTAATGCATAAACATATAACTAGACAGGTCAGTGCAGCAGACAGGGAGGCAAATGAACTGTATGTAAACCCATCACCAGGACCACCATCACAAGTCATTCACATCACAGCAGGATGAGGATACCGAGTCAGTGAAAGATGCCCAGAGTGGTTAGCCAGACTCAGAGTAAAGGTTTGGGACTACTTTGTCTAGCACAGACAGATGAGGTGAGCCTCAGGTAGTTTACCTTCTGCTCGTGTTTCTGTTTTAGCTGCTGCAGCTCTACCGTTCCCACTGTATTTGCCATTAGATCTTTCATCTTTTTCTCATAGTGTTCTTTCAAGCGTGTCAGATCTTGAGAGAGCTAAACAAAAGCAAAGCAGGTATTATTGGTTATGGTTTTGGAATGAACTTGCACCTTAGAGCCATAGGAAACTCACATCTTGATATGCATGTTGCTAGACTGCGGACTCTATCCTCCTCCAAAAGATTCTATTTGCTAAAACCCATTTAAATTGTGCATCAGGGGTAGAAATTTTTCCACATGCCATCCCCTGATCTGATGTTCATGGGCATTTTTTCCTTTTCTGGGGTCAATGAAATATGGCAAAATGCACTTTTACAACATACTAGATAATGAATACAAAGTATCACTAAGATCTGATTAGATATTCGATATATTATACTAGTGCCAGTTTCTGAAACCTGTCTCTAACCACAATACAGCCTGTTTTGATTTTAGTTCTGCAATTGTTTTCATCTTATTTTTTCCTTTCATTTTGAAAAATTTGAATAGTTGCACTCATGTGTAAATTGATATTCAAATCAACTCAAGAAAATAGCTTTGCAATTACTGAAGGCAGTTTTCACCCTCTTATTTCTAAGGCAACTGGTATTTGATGAAGATTGTTATTTTTTTGCCTGAAGCAATCATTAATTACTAACAATGATACACTGAAAATAAAGTGAAGCTGAATTCACAAAACCACAAGCCAAACATTATAGTGCAGCAAGCTGACTGAGAGCCAGAATCATCTCTCTCAGGTCTGCAGAAAGCAAAGGGACTGTTGATTCAATATCAAATGCACAAATAGACTGTACATTATTGAAATCTTGATCCATGAGCAATTTGGCCACAGGCTTAGAGTAAGCACAATATATGTGTTTTAACCTACAAATTTTAAATACAAAACAAACATGCAAACAATCAAAATATAACTTCTGGTATCAAGAGCTAAATCAAAGTGGATATGTAGAGAGTAGTAAAATGAATCCTTGCTTCATTCACCACTACCACCCACCCACCTACAGATGTACAATAAATTAACAAAAGAGATGTTTGTTGGCTGTAATGCTGAAAAGGAAATGGGAGGGTGATTGTTATACACACATGGGTTTTCCTCTGCGGTGGCTTTCCTCTCATGAAGGCGTGGGGCAGGCCGTTCTCAGGGCGGCCTTCCCCGTCACTGGCCTCGTCATAGCTCTCAAACTCGCTAGAGCTCCAGCCGTTGTCGAGGGAGCTGTTGCAGCCACCCTCCTCGCCAAGCTCCACGTCATCATAGATCATCTCATCTGGGTCTTATGAAAAAACAGCACATAGAAAATGTAGTCAGCAATACTATAGTTTGGCTAGATCCTGTAAATTCCAGGGACTACAGAACAATGTGTAGTAGGGGTTGTAGGTATATGCAGATAAACAATAAAATAATATACTGCACTCTAATAAAATAGTCTTGAAATAAATACTATATCTTTGAAAAGCTTATAATGGTCAATTTTTGCTGCTTTTACATGATAATTTTCAATGCCATGGCTTTGTGCCAATGTCCATCCCTCAACAAGAATGAAACTACTTAGATAATAAATTTCAGAAAAGGTAGTATTAACTGAATGGCAATTGCATTGCATTAAAAACCAGAATACTCGACATTGGTATAATATTTTCATGCAACAGCCTAAATGAACAATTCAAGTATCCCTGTTTTAAAAAAAAAGACAGCGTAAGTGCTAAGGCGTAATGCAGACAGGAACTAAAATACTCACTTGTGAAATGCAGGAATGAAAAATATATTTCACAAACCTGTGTTGGAGTCAGAGTTCTCTCTGGGCACATCATCATAGATCACCTCATCTGGATCTGAAGCACAGAAGAAACATTCACAAAAACTACTACATGATTCCTTACATCTTATACGGAGCTGTGTTTGTTCACACAAAAAACAACATGTAACGTAAGGGGGAGCTAAAAGAAAAGCACACACAAGGGTCTGCTTCCTCAAAAAAACAGGGAAGGAAGTGTCTGGGAATTCAGTTGTGTAAAAAGAAAAGAAATAAGATAACTACACCCTGAAGGCATGCAGTGTGTGTGCAGTGGCAAGGATCGAGAACTGAATTATACTACTACAGAATTCTACAGCATTATTCTTCCCAAGGATCTACAAGAAGTACATTTATTGTGAAATCATTTCTTACTTTCCATCCATGCAGTGTTGGCAGGATCTGACGCCCATTTAGCCAAAGCATCCTCTTCTCTAATAGGTGGATACTCTTCACTGAAAAAACTTGAGAAAACAAAATTATAACTCAAACAAATGTGTATTTAAATTGTCAGTATAATGGCAGAAAACTAATAAACATTTCTATATTTTCAGTAATGATCCTACTACTACTACTAGTCTGACTAATAATGATAATCTAAGTATTACCACTGACAAGAATGCAGCAGTCATCAATAACATTTTGACATGGGTCAATAACTATAATTGTAACTCTAAGTGGGAGTAAGGGAGTATATTTTGTATACTTATCTTAAGATATAGCATGAAATATACTAACTGATAGCCTACTCTAGGGTGACCAGACGTCCCAAAAAATCTGGGACAGTCTCGAGTTACGAGCAGTTGTCCCGACCCCTTTCTGGTTTGTCCCGAAAATAAGACCTAACATGAGTTTTGATTATAGCCTAATTAAACACTAAATACTGATCATTGTATAGTTCCCTTGGTCCAGCAGGGGTTGCAGGCTATCTGTACATTGTGTGAACAGCGTTGTCATAGCCACAAAGTAACACTTGTCGTGCTCTTTTTCCCTTTTTGTTTTCTTGTGTTAGTGGAATTTACAGTGGAGGGGACAGGGAAAGTGTAGCTTCAGGCAGCCACGGCACGGCGGAGAGATTGATACGCGCGTTGCGCAGAGAAATGTGACACTGCACTGATGACACGAATAAAATAAATATAAAAATTAGGTAAAAGATCTTGACTTCCCTACATATCCACAGTTGTGTTTTTCGTAATAACAGACAGGTGACTTCATGAACAAAAATAATAAATTTTAGCGCTGTGTTTTGATTTTCACGTGTGTTAATGTTCATTGACACTCAAAGCACCATTGAGCACCATCCCGAATTTCACCCTTTTTCATCTGGTCACCCTAGCCTACTGACATGCTCAAGCTGTATAGAATGCCAAATACCTGTCACCAGAGGTGTTGCCAGCCCCAACCACAGAGACTGAAGGAGGAAAGAGAGAACACTTTACACAAAGAAAACCCACAGCACTATTTTCTTGCCTGTAATGCTTGTTTTTCAGTCCCACAGTCTCATCATGCAAGCTCTAAACTGTAAATTTGATCACGGCACATGATCAAACTTACAATTTAGTACTATTTACAGAATTCTTAAGAGCATGAAACAACTCTACAATAGCAAATGATTACATTTTTTGAAAGTATTTTTTTAGAATTAAATATAAATCAGCACACTCTAATTCCAGAGTTAGAAATTATGTTGTAACTTTTTTTCATTTGCCACCAGGTGTCACTGATGATTCCATATCTCCTAGATAGATATTTTCTGCTAAATGTGCTTCCATAAATTTCACTTGAAACATCTACCTTATTTAAAAATTGCATGATACGATTAATCTTTCTTTTCCTAGGAAAATGTCATGGCAAACATGATAATGGTAGAAAAATGTTCCTGCCTTGTATATCATGGGTGAAAGAACTCTCAGATGAAAACACTGCAAAAGTGTAGAGAATTTCCTACATCATGATGCGCATCTATTACTTACTCTTACTAAAGTGTACTTCGACACGGTGTAAGCTTGGTAAGATAATTACAGTGTAATCAGACTCTTCAGTATGCCAGGCCACAGGCTTGGACTCAGCTACTGTTAGATTTTAGGGAAACCGGAAAATCATCACAGCCAACACAGATCTTTGGGGAGGGCTAAATTTAGTCCCTACTTCCTTGTGGCAAGGCTTTAGGAAAAACAAGAGAAAGAAAAAAGGACAGAGGATAGAAGTAGCTGAGACAGTATTTATGTGTCATAGCTTTTTATCTCTTGGTGTGAGCACAATGAAAAAGGAGAGGAAGAATTTTACTCAAAGTAAAAAATATCTGATCTAACTCATTATTATTTAATGAATCATTCAGAATTTCAGAATTTGCTGAAGGCTCTACTTTACCATCCTCGTCCATGGAGAGGTGTCGAATGATGACGGGTGTGGTGTAAGTAGGCGTGATGAGCGGTACACCAGAGGGGGTAGCATAGCCGCAGGGAACTGGGACTGAGTATCCTGAAGTGATGCAAACAGGGCCACTGTGAATATCCTGGGCTTCTCCCACTCGTTCTTTGGGTTCCATTGGTGAGGAAGCGGAAGAGGATTGTCCATGCTGCTGCTCAAGCTGCTGCAGTTGTAGAGGAGTAATGTCAATCACAGAGTAGGGGTTGACTTTGCCCTGGGAGGAGGTCTTGAGGACAGCCTGTGGAGGGTGAGGGTCATTTACGGATGCATCCTTCCCTTTCCTGCCTGGTGAGGGAAAAAGATGCAGTACATCACAAGGTGCACAAGATTCATTATAGCAAATGCTGTATCAGGCACAATAACACATTACAAAATGCATAATACATAAATAGTTGTAATTACACAATAATGAATTTGATTGTTATTATACTTAATATACGTATCTTTATGGTTGGACAGGGTTTGAACCTATAACCTTAGCATCATCATTTTTTGTACTAAATGACGTAAACAGCTGTGTAGTTCTACCAACACAAGTTTAAGTTTAGGTTTAATCTGTTTATTTGACAGGGACAGCGCACAATTAAAACAATTGCCTCAGAGTTAGCTAGCAGCTAATTTGCATCTGTTGTTGCTGGATAGGTAGACAAAACAAAAACAAAAGACACAGAGCAACCACTACACTACATAAATTTACAAAAATAGATATAATCCATCAATTCAAAAGTGATAAAAACGGCTTGATATATACACTAAATACACAAAACACAACATTTTACACTGCCATAAGAATAAAAAACCAACAACAACTTATAATGTCATTGTATTACAATTTTATCATTTTCAGGTATTAATTATTCTGAGCACATAAGCATTCTTGTCATTTTCATGTACTTACATAGAACTTACATAGAATGTTTCAGCAATGCCAGTTGCAAACAGTCTGCCAACAAAATATTCGATTTTCGATTTCGATTTCTCAGTCAACTTAAGCATCATGTGGCCATTTAAAATAAGGTTATAGAACTGCAACCAATAGCTGATTTATCAATTAGTTGTCAACTTGCCTAATAAATTATTTGCCCTCTGTTTTGATAATCGATCAATCTTTTTGATTAATTTTTAAAGAAAAAAATTCTAATTATCAGATTACACCGTCTCAAAGTAAAATATTTTTGTTTTGGTTTCTTTATTCCTATATGACCTCTATGCAGAAACAAGGGCTGCCGCTAAGAGACAAATATTTCATTTGTCGGACAGTCGCAGAAAAAAACAACAACTAAAACCTCAAATATGTATGAAAACTTTACTGACCTATTAAACACAAACTTTTTATACTGTTGTCCAAAGTTAAGACATTCACACGGCAACCATAGCTTGTATGGGTCTTGTATGAATGCTCTTACCACATCTGGGTCTATCATGTACTCATCTGCACACTCATCTTTAGTGGGGACAAAAAGTCTGGCCGTTCTGAATGAATTTTTTCAAGCAACTTTGGTTACGGGTCCAGTAGGTTAGGGTAAGAGGTGATATTTTACAGTAGAGAGTAGTGCTAAAGCAATGAATTTAAAAAGCTGTAGCCAATGTAGGTTTCTCATGATGATAGAAATACAAGGCATGTGCGTGTGTACAATCCATGCATGCATTAGAGGGGAAAGGCCTGAAAAATGAGTGCAGTGTTGACTCCCTTCACTTATGAGTGAGAATAAATAGAGTCTGGCCTGCCTGCTGCTGCTGTCACGGCTTTCAGTGATAAAAGCCAGACAACCTCCAGCACCAGGCAGCCAGAGATACAAGGTGTCATGAGAGAGACAGACTGCCCCACTTTACTGCTTCACTTTATCCTCAGCTGAAGGGGGCTGGATTAGAGCCAGATATTGTACACACATGACTGGAGAATGTGAAGAATTTTCGATTGCTGTTAAAAAATATCAGACATATTCAAACCATTATTACTAACACACATTTAGTGCAGAAGAGCTTCTGCCCAAAGGGAAGGCTAATAATGGGCTTAAGTACTCTCACTCCCCTAGAGCCAACAATAAAAGGTCAACACTTAAGGGTTGCAAACCTGTTTTTCCAGGATCTGTCTCTGTTTCGTCATCTTCAAGAGGAGGGGGTGGAGGTGGTGGTAAATCTGTCTCCCTGTCATCAGTCCCCTCAGCAGCAGATGTCCCCTCTCCTTCTGCTCTTGCCCCACCTGCTGTGGAGGATCTGCTTGTGGCAACTGCTGTGTTTGCTGATGATGGAGCTGTGTCGGATGTGGTGGAAAGTGCTGGGGGGTCCGGGCACGGAAGAGGGCCCTCAGGGTGACTTGCCACCATCTTGTCTTGGCTTTGATCCTTGCTGCTGGGGGCTAGAGGAGCTGGAGGTGCAGGGGGTGGTCGGTCAGCCTCAGGGATGTCATCACCAGTGTCTTCAAAGTCAAAGGCTTCCCCCTCATCTTCATCTGCAAAGGAGACGTTGTCTGCCAACACTGGAAACAGAGAGATAGAGATCAGATTAAAGAGTTGGGCAGTATGACGATGTTAACCATGATTTTGTTAATTATTTTGAGGTAGCTATCCCATCAATATATCTGGTTATATTAGGACAATGGAAAGTATGTGACAGAGTGTAATTACAGCAGACCCTACTTGCTTGGTACCAAATGCCATTTAAGGGGTCCTTGGGCAAATTAGGGTCAGTCTCAGCAATGGGCAATTTGAATCCTTCAGTTTCAGTATATAAAGTCTTGTGAATGAGAATCATAATGCAAACAACACACAAAGCAATAATATCTAAACTTCTGAAACACTGTGACCTGTTTGTCTACTGTAATGCCATGTAGGCATTCCCTAATACATACTGTAATTCTTAGATGACAGGCAGGGTCATCACACCACACTGCATGCTTTTGGGGATTTGGATAACTTAAATTTAGGTAGCAGCCTTTAGGTTAGAACGTTAACAGGCACACTGTGGGTGGCAAATCTGTTCCTTGGGCTGTTGAAGTTAAAAGACCGAGCCACATTCAGACTTATAATTAAGGGTGGGGTCTATTACAGCATTATGTTTTCTTACAGACATTTTTACATCAGGCATCAGCACATCAGCTGCTCTGCTTTATAGCAAAATAGGGCAGAGCTGCAAGATATAGTTAATGTTCAAAGGCGTCTCGTTCACGTCAGAGCTCTCACTTGGCAGCAGACAGGAAAGGAACAACAAATGTCTTTCCAGTTTCTACACTGCAATTAGGCCAGCAGGAAATAGAGCTGTTACTCCCTCCAGTGAGTAGTACAACCTGAGTTTTGCATTATTTCTGATCTGATGAATAGAGTGTGGACCTGAGTCAGTGAAGCTGAATTAAGAGCAGGAGAGAGTAAAAGGATTAGGAATGCAGAGGCTCAACTGGCTTCATGTTCTGGCCCATAGAGGTGAATGTGTTAAGGAAGTATTTTACTTTCATTCAGTGGTGAAACTAAACCAGGGCAAACAGGACTGACCTAGAGAAAACATTCCAAAAATTCAACTTCAATTCAATGTTGTGGAAAATATTAGGTAAATCAGTTAATAAAATTCACAGAAAGATAGACTGAGTCCATACCACTCAGCCACATGCAGCCCTTCAGCTCTTCCAACCTGCTCCTGATTTCCCAATACAGAGCCAATAATTAGGAGGTCTCCTTGACTTAGACTGATATTGTAGTTTTGCTCGCAAGCATACCAAAGATTCTTTGTGAGCTCTTTCATCAGTAGTAGCAGCTTGACTGTATTAACTTCTTACTCTCATATCCGACTGTGCTCTCAAACAAAACAGAGTTCCATGGGTTCATTTCCAGCACGAGTTGATGAGATGTCCACTACTAGAGCAGTTGCCAAAATAGCTCAGCTGGGGGCACGTTAGACTGAAGATCTAAAGGTCCCTGGTTTGATCCCGGGTTTTGGCATTTTGACCTCTCCCTTCCCCCAGCCACCTCTAGCTGGAGATAAAGTCTGTAAATCCTCCATAATGCCTTCCTGTAACACAAGACTACGCCTTTCCTTGTGACACATATCAATTTCCATTATACTTTTCCAAAAATTCCAACCTTTTTCCTGCCGGACTCAGTCAACTTAAGCATCATGTGGCCATTTAAAGTAAGGTTATAGAGCTGCAACAAATAGCCGATTTATCAATAAGTTGTCAACTAGCCTAATAAATTAATTGCCCACTCTTTTGATAATCGATTAATCTTTTTGAGTAATTTTGTAAAAAAAACAACAACACAGCCTCCGAGACGTGTGATGACAGAGAATACAGTACCAACTTGATTTACAGCAGCTCCGGCCAGAACGCCGGGAAAGGCCGGAGGTTCAGGCGGGGAAGGAGAGGCATCAAGTGGGAAAGGAGTGAATTTCTAGTGATTTAATTGTAAGTAATGTTATACATCATCCAACGTTAGCCAGGTCCAGAGTACACCATATACATTGCTAACCAAATAGAAACAAGGGTTAGAAGCGGAATAATCATAGTAATAGTTCATATACAGATTCACTTCCCACTTCACCAAGGTCACATAGCTCACACAATATGTTTTCCTCTGGAATATTATTGAATCGACCAACCTCAATGGCCAGAGGCAAAATCCCAGATCTCAGGTGTGCAACCAAGGATCTCTGGCCTCTAGATAAACGAGATGTAACAAACAATTCCAGACTAAAGTTCTGTTTGATATGTCCTTTATTTTTTAAATGATATGCCCTTAATTTTGGCTATAATAAAACATTTTCAAACCATCTTTCTTCAAATTTCAATAACATCTTGTGTTGAAGCAAGTTAACATTAAAATGTTTAATGTTTAACTTTTTCCTGTAGATATACAATATATCCACATCATCAAAAATAGAATAGATCTCCTTTACCCATGGAGACCTGTGAGCTTTACTCCACCTAAATACTCTCTTATTTACTCTGTCCTTTGCCATTCTGATTAGATGGTTATACAGTCGTATCAATTCACATTTCCTCTGTACAGCTCATTTTCACAGCTAAATATATTTGTACTTCTTTCTGTCTTTCTTTCTAAAATGCATTATATGTTTTGCTTTGATTAAGAGCTAATTGCCACCTCAAACACCACAAATTAACCACATTTAACATTTTCTGTAATTCAGACTCAGACAGTAAGATTATCATCCTCATTCAAAATAATTCTCAATTTAGTACCATCAAGTAATACTCCTAAATTAGCATCCTTAATTTGTAGAGCTAAATAATTAAATGCATATCATAAACATGCAACAACCATAGACTGTATATAAGAAGTGGATGTAGTCTACAAACAACTAATCGATAAAAAAAGAAAATGATCGACAGATTAATCGATGATGAAAATAATCATAAGCTGCAGTCCTATAGCTCAGAAACAGAAGCATGTTCACTTAACTCAAAGAAACTCCCTGTAAAAAACCCCAATAAGACCGTCACAGAGGGATATCACTTTTAACATCAGTTGCCGAAATAGCTCAGTTGGGAGAGCGTTAGACTGAAGATCTAAAGGTCCCTGGTTCGATCCCGGGTTTCGGCATTTTGTCCTCTCCCTTCCCCCAGCCTCTACTCACAAATAATCTGTAAATCCTCCATAAAGCTTTCATATAAGACCAAGGCTACACCTTTTCCTTATCACACACATCAATATCCGTTTCTATCATCCTTTCCTGTTGGACTCGGTCTAAGCATTTATGTGGCCATTTAAAGCCTAACTGATAAGGTTTACTCTTTTCACAAAATTGCCATCAAAGGAAGCACACTCACTGTTGCAACATGCTATGTTATGCCTTCGGGCTTGAGAGGTCCATTGATAGTGACCGAGTAAATCTTAGCTCACAGAAACTCCCTATAGTAAAGCTAATAACTTTTAAGTACCTTGCAGCAATGTAGCTATAAATCACCAGTATGATTCCCTTAGGCTTTGACAGGTAGTTGTTCCACCCAGAAGTCAGTGTGTGAGGGAAAGGTCTGTGACTAATTTTCTAGGTCAACATTGTGACCCTATGTCCATCTGCACCAATGACTACAGTTGCACAAGAAGAGAGGTTCAAAGAGCAAACCTGGAAACAGAGATGCTATCACTCTTTTCCCATCTGTGCAAAAATGAATGGTGTGGGGGACAGAAATAAGTCACAGCTAGCTGGCTAATAGTGAGTGGTACTCTAGGACTATGGCATGTATATTTATATGCCAATAATTGCCCAGATTGTCTCTTTGGTGTCACTGTGAAACACTTGACTGTGCCAGAATAGAACAGGACCTGATTTGATTCGATTTGGCCAGATGACGAGACACAACTGGCCATTCAATAGTACATCTGCAGCTATGTGGAGATGAGGCCATTGATAGTTGGCCGTATGGGTATGCATGCCTACAGCTTAATTTAAGAGACTGTGCTGGATGTCGACCTCTCCTAACAGTGTGTGTGTATACACATGCATACACACTGACACACATACCCTGGCTGAGGTGTCCATTGTCAATTCATAATCACAATATGGATTCTGTTCTGTGGGGCTATCTGCTAAATAATGGTCTGCTCAAATGAGTCACCGGGTTACAATCCGCTTCAGCATCACCCTGGCAACAAAGCAAGTGGCTGGCAGGCTGGAGATGAAGCATTTTTCTGGCCTGCGTCTATCCCCGGAGGCTGTGTGTGCATTTATGTGTGTGCGTTTGGGTGTGCTGCTGCACCAGTATTCAGCCTAATACTGAGGCACATTGTCTGGTACTTGCAGCGGCACAGCACATTTTACCCTCCTTACTCCGTCGCTCCTCTGCCCACACACTCCACAGCAGTGGCGAAGCGGAGGAGAGGAATCTGTGTTGTTTACTCATACTGGCCAGCTTTCCCAGCCCTCCAAGAAGTGATCCAACCACGAGACAACCTCCAGAAGCTAGCAGGTGACACTACTGGTCTAACACTGTAATCGGTCTCTAAAAACAGACCAAGGATATATGTGACAGGAGTAGCACTGTGAACACAAAGTTGTCAGATTTGAGAATGACCTGTGAACTTTGTATAGTTTCACTAGAATGACCTCTGACTCATTCTGTTGCATAAATATGAAAGTCATTTGGCCCATACGGGGATCGAACCCGCGACCTTGGCATTATTAGCACCACGCTCTAACCAACTGAGCTAACCGGCCCATGTCCAGATAACTTTCTAAAGTTGCTGAGTGAAATTAAGGGAAAGGTATGTGTATGCGTGTGCAGCAAAGCTGTGACTTTACCTTCAGGAGGTGGGGGAGGAAAGTCTTCTATGTCCATGCTTGCTGCTCTTCTCCTACAAAAGCTCTTCAGACAGCAGCATGAAGGGGATCAGCTACACCGCCACACATTCCTAAAGGAAAAAGACAAATGTCATAAAATTGCCAAATAGGCAGGGGATATACACAATATTTCCAAATTATTTAAGCACTGAATATTTTTCCATACATCATAAGTAAGGCACTTCTGGCTCGGCATATGTAAGCCAGTCACTAAAAGCCCAACCATACTTGTTATCCCATGTTACTCAATCACAGCAGCACTTTGTCAGCAGAGGAGCATGCCTGTGTTGTGGTCAGTCACGGTCTGGTACGTTTGTATCAACGTCAGAATCTGTACCAAAGCTAATTCAGACAAATGACTGAGTGATTAAAAACAAAAGAAACTCTTATAGTGCTCCTGGGGGCTGTTGACACTACCACGTGTTGAAGTGTAAACAACATTCTCATATGGTAATTGTGGGTGGGTGTAAACTCATTGGTATAAACAAGCTTGCCCAACATTATAACAGATAGGTCATACCCTGTGGAGTAACCATTATGAGAAGACGGGTGGTGGGGTTCTGTAGCTAAAACAAAGTTATTCAAAGGAGGTTTATATTCACATTTGAACTACAGTTTATTGTGGAAATTCATTTACTAAAGCAAAGAAATATTGAACATGCATCCCTCCATTAGTTTTCTCAGCTGTGGCCTTATCAAACTGAGCAAATTTACTACAGGACTTAAAGATGATGTGAAGTTCCCAGTCATCCAGGTCATAGTTATTCAAGGAAGGTTAAAATCAAGGGCAAATGGACTTGGTTGAAGATACTTGAACAAGTCCAGAACTTTGCCCTTGATGTTATCCTTCCTTGGATATGGGACTTAAAGAAACAATTTACCACAAGTAGTTATATTTGCATACTTTCTTCAAGATAAGAGAGCAAAAACAGTCAAAAGTTGATCAGGCAACACAGCTAAAGGCAACCACTACTTCCACCACTTGGAAGCATTTTTCTCTTAATGAAAACCAAAAAAACCCAAGAACAGTATCATGTTTATAGGTTTCATCATAGATTTAACATGACCTCAATTAAATAAACTACAGTACATGAGCATTTAGGGTGAAGAGGTCAACCACACTCACATTTTGGCCTAGGGAAATGTCATCAACATGCAGAGGCAGGAGAGACCTTTGGACCTGCATGGGCACGAGAGACACCGCATTCTTCAGCAGCACAGTTTTTGTTTGCGGATGTACAATTCATATCCAGAGGTGACAGTTTCTGTCAAAGGCCTATCTAGAAAAAAGTTGCTCTATTTCCCTACTTCTACAACTTACTAGAATCCACAAGAACAGAAGACAGAGTCATGACATCATGCTGTAGCATAAAGCAGCTATTGTTGCAGTATGTATGCCCCATATTATATCCATGCAATCGCTACAGTTTAATACAAGCCACAAGAAGCCCACAACAGTCTACTTCTGACTAAGACAAACCTACACCACAGTATTGCAGCAAACAAGATCCAAAGGATAACTCATTCTTATTCTCAGAGCTTGTTTTGTCTACAAATAATGTGAAATCCTCTGCTTCTTTGTCCTCCACCCTATTCTCTGGGCACAAGGCCAGGACAGTGGATGTGAACACACAGGGCCAGTGTCTGCTACAGTGCGACTGATGGATAATGGTAGCGCTAACAGGCAGGTAGAGTATTCACAGCCTGAGGAGCCATGGCCTACACAATAGAGAAGAATCCAATGAGACAAACAGGGGCAGCTATAATGTTATATATAACGACTGATGATAAGGCCCTTAGGTTACACATTGCACAGCCTGAGAAACATGATGTGTGAGTGAATACAGGTAGGCCTATTTACATGACACACACGGTTATAAATTGACTGGCATGTTTTTGAGTGACAACCAACAGCCTAGCCCTGACAGGAGCTTTAAAGGGTGACTCATCTTTCCTTTCAAATGCATTGTTTAAGGTCGAGGACAGCATCAAAAGGAAGGAAGGGAGGGGAGAAGAAGTAAAATATGACACAGAGGCACAGGAGAGAGAAATCACATTGACTGGTGTAAATGTAAAAAAGACTTCTCTTTTAGATTTAAAACATTTTTCTTTCATTCATTTTCATTTATAATATGCATTAAGACAACATGATGAACTTTATTATCTTCCGCAGGAGCTGGCTCTGCGTTTGATTGCTGTGTCGCACATTAAGCAGAGAAGCGAAGACAGCTTTTCTCGCTCCTGCTTTAAAAAACCAACTGCAGATTCCTCCAATCCTCCTCTCTCCTATAATTACTCAGGTTTTCATTTTTTTTTAAAAAACCTGCTTCTTGAAGAAAAATTAAATACACCTTTCCACAAATTACATCCTGCAAGACCTGTGGTATGGTGTGACTTCAAATATGGTGTACTGTGCACCATACAAGGACCTGCCGAAACCCATGAAGATGACCAGCAACTACATCAGCACCATCTGTCAGCAACCTTTCAGCATACTGCAGCAGTGTAAACAGTTACATATTTACACTGTGCAACAAAAGCAGGCAGGTGAGTGTGTATAGTGTATAAAGCCTTACTTAGAGGGCAACAAATATTCTTCATTAATTTATAAATCACTCTGCTAATCTGCTCAGTGTTTAATTAAAAGGAACTGGATTACAATCTAATGTGAGAGTAATGATTGAAGACAAAGCAGAAGATACCAGAGAGGTAAAATCAGCCATATAGTTGATGACAGACTCAGCTGAGCATGTCATCACACGCTGGGAAGGCTGAGCTGTGCTCTGCAGACAGGAAAACAGTCATCTGGCCTGCTGGTATGATGCAGACAATTTGCTAACCTGTGAATTCCTAATAACAGTAAAGAACAGACAATGACAAGGATCAACAACAATATGTATGTACTTAAATTTTGTACATGGAGGAGGATGAATTGCCACCTATGTAATAAATAAATCAAGTTCTACAGGTGTCTACAGGATGTCATTTCTCCATTTCAAAATGAGTCTTCACAGACACAGCATATGAAATTTCTTACTTTTCTTACATACTTTAAATCACAGATTTCTTGTTATTTCCCTTTGGTGTCCAGAATCTTTTTTTTAAGTTTACCTGATCTGCCCCAAACCCCTCACCTATCACTTAAATCAACCCAAGATCAGTTTTGAACTGTGAACTGTGTTGCTGAGAGCTATTCTACGTCAGTCACCCTGGTTTTGTATGAGGTGTTGATTCTTCTGCAGAGTTTTCTGGAGCACCCTTAATGGCAAGCAGCATTCCACACACGGGCTGAAAGTCATAAACAAAAGCCTGAAGGAGAGGGTGGGTTGAGAGAGAGAGCCTTGTAGTCTGCTTGTGAGTGTCTGTCTTAGGCTTTGCAGTTCTTTGGCTGAATGTTTTATTGAGCAGTGTGTCCCAATCTTCTACTCCTGCCAGGATTACAGTAATCAAGCCTTGAACATATCCCAGGCCTACAAAGAGTGGACAGACAGGCTTAACAAAGTACTGTAATGTATTTGTGGGGAAGTTCAGGGAAGGACAGGGCAGCGCCCTACAGCATACTAAAAAGGAAAGAAAATGTACCTCTTTCTAGCCTCTTCACAATCAGCACTGAAGAATTGAAAAATAATAGTATTGTTAAAAAGACCTTGGCCTGATGGGTTATGTAGTTTACGTGAAATTTAGGAGAACAACAGTCTCACTAGGTTATTACATCTTTATAAAGTGCTTGAGCTGGACCAATTGCCAATTACATGAAAAATTGTCATGTGCTCTGTCACTGTTTTACTTAGAGGATAGAATTAAAGTGAATATAAATTATTACGCTTTTCATCCCTTCAAGGATCACTTGGGGAACCCGGAACCCACTTGGAGAAACTCTAAAAAAACTGAGCTAAACAGCCTTAACCCACTGCTCTTGTTTCCATAAATTGTGAATAACATGGTTACAATATGATGCATATCCATTGATTTTCTAGTCTACTGTGCCAGTTAGTGCAGCCTGTACCCTAAATCTCAAACCAAAAGCCATGTGGCTCATACAGGATCAATCTTCACAGTATCACAGTATCTGGGCCAACCCGCCTTGACAACACACCACACTTCACCACACACCCTGACCTCAAAAGGGTGGGAATGCTTAGAAACAGGCACAAGACAGCTGACTTCTTAAAAGGGAGTATCGTGACTCCTGGCAAGTTGAAACTTCTTGATTAGATCAGCGAAGGCCAAATTGGAAGCAATAAATAATAAACAGCCAAGCAAACAATTTTCCTCATTTTAGATCTCATTTTGTTTCTGTAGCAGAAAAGTCCTACATGGCATTACACCTCCATCGAGTACAAAATAACCTACAACACACTCACCAATCAACACAACTAGACAACCAGATGATGGGTCTAGCATTCCCCATCAGCTAGCAGTTATAATTATAGGCCTAATGGGGGTGGATGGTGAATACACTTCAATACTCAGGCCTGCAGGGCTGCACTATCTGTATTTGATGTCAGAGGTGTCATCTATTGGACATGTGAGAGGGGACATCTGGACTCAGCAACAAGCTCTGCAGCCATTTTTCTAAACCAAATGTAGTCAATGCTAAGCTACAACACTGGCTCATTAGCGCACGGAGTCACCCATCACATTACAGTACGTAGTATAACCATTATGATGCATCACACAACATTATACCCCTACTAAGATCCCTACTATAATAAGAGCAGTGTTTTTTACCGACATTACAACCAAAATATTTTTTGTTTTGTTTTTTTACATTGGCTTTAACTAGAAGGCAGATTCTGAAAAGGCCCTCCCGGCTTGGGAATCACTGGACAAAATGAAAGACTGGGGCTGTAAAATATTTAAAATGTGGTGTCCATTTGAAAACAGAGGCGGCCGCAGTCTTGGCTGTCACTCCTAACTGGTCTCCACCCACCCAGTGAGCCACACCAAAGCTTTGAGCGCCCAACATGTCACTAGAAGAACACTATCTAGTGTGTGGTGAGCAGTGGATAAGCGGCTGCTTCAAAGAGCTTTTCTTGGCTGGCTGGATTTAAGCACTGAATGCATTTTAATATGAATAGACCTACTCAGTCCAATTACAATAAATGACCACAGGAAAACCGCAATACTCTTGATCGTTAAGAGTACCAGCCGCTGCACTGACTTAAAAGGAAGGAGACTCTTTCTGAAGCCAAGACTGCCATTGACCCCTGGCTTTGCTCTCCTTTGCCAAGTAATGCTATGCAGAGTCGTCATCTGTAGCTGATTTCATAGAGCGTGGTAGTAACAAAGGCGTTCAATCAGGGTACTCGGGGCATCTTGGTGGTTTCTCATGCCTTGTACCATACGACTGCAATGTTTCCGGTTCAACTCTAGGTTTGAACTAGGTGAGAATTTTTGTGACATTTCAAAACCCTCTCTAGCCTTTCCCCCTTATTTCCTGTCTCTGCAACCCTCTACTGTCAAATAAGGGCAAAATATGCCATAAAAACATTTTCAATCAACTGCACACAATGTATGGTAAGATGAATGTTACAAACATATCCATTATACACTAAATCTATCTGACACATGTTTCCAATTGCTAAACAAGTGTGTGGTATGTAAGCAATTTAACATATCCACCTGCAGAAAAGCCACAGCCTTTCTTTCCCAGCTGTTGCTAAACTATGTTGTTAATCCGTGTTCTAGCTCAGCGAATCCTCGGTGGAGTGGTGGGTGGACAGTGAATTCATAATGGCCTATCTAAAAATGAATGGTATGTCCTCTGTTCAGCCACTGTGAACTCTGACACCGCAAGCTAAGTCGTATTAAACAGAAGGCATTTTCAAAAGCCGCTACTGGTAAAGTGCCGTTATGACCTCTTCACAATTACTTCAGCAATTAAGAATTCCAGGCATTTCTCCACTGAACTGCATCTGTGTTCACAGACTATAGAAACAACAGGAGAGGATATAGTAGCACTCCAGAACTGTACAGCACTGTACTCCATACTTTCATTGACAAAAGGGTCAAAAAGATGATTAAATGCTGTCTCCCTAAGCATCTATATAACAGACATGGCAAATAACATTAGCACTGATTGCTAACATCCCTTTCAGTGTTGCTAACAGTTTTGTCCCAGAGGTGGCTGAAAACATCCGCTGTGAAAGCAGCTATGGATTGATGAGGAGAAAGTGTCACATATAAAGGACTCTGTGTCTACACGGCTTAAATTAGTGCTTACATTAGGAAACTGCAGTGAATTTGAGCAAGGAAAAAGATGATCTGTGCTTCCCGGACAGCCTTCTCTAGGTGTTACTGCAGCGAGGGGGAGGGGGGGNTGAGCATCTGTATTTGCTGACAGGCCACCCTGGTTATTTGCTAAACAAATTACCAGTGGAGATTTTTGTGTACATGCATGTGTGTGTGACCCATGTACTTGCCGAGGAAACTGGACATGAATTGACAACAACAAATGAAGTTCAAAGCATTCATTTTTTTAAAACCAGCTTTAGAGGCTTAGCTAAAATTAATAGATCCCAGAAAGCATGTGCCTTTTGCTGTGCAGAAAGGCAACAACTAAGGGAATCAGTTTAATTACATTATGGTTTTACTACCTGTTTGGACGGATCTTCCAGTTGACTGAAGCTGGCATGTGCTTTGACTGAGGAATGCTATGCATGACTACTTGAATTTGTAGTTGGCCTGACTGCTGCAGCTCAGAAAGACATCCCCACTTATTAGTACTTTTAGGTAAGTGTTAAAGTCCACGAAGATTCTTATATTTTTTTGCATGTTTTGTAAGAATTAAGTTATGGTGATTATCAAGATAGCAAACTTGACCAGCTTTTCAATGAGTCTTATAGAGGCAGAAAACAAAAGGCAGCAATTGCATCCTTGAAGAGGGTCAAGGGGTCAAGTAAAGTATAAGGTTGTGCTCAACCCCGAGACATCTATTTTACATGACAGAGCCAGAAGAATGTCATATTTACTTATTATGTTAAACAAACAGGCAGAAAAGGTTCATCTAAGACATTTATCATTCAAGATTAGGACGCATTAATTAATATAACTGTGTAACGTTAGGCAAAAAACGAGTAAACTTTACTGTCTTTGTAATTTTGTTAGTGAAGGTAACGTTAACGTAAGTTAGTTGACAGTGTTGGCATCTTGGCAAAGTTAGCTGAGGCGCCACGTTACAGCATCTAAAAAATACATTTAAGTCACTTTAATACAGAGAGGAAACATTTACCTTACAATATTTACCCTAACGTTACTGTTCACCTGAACTAACAGTCACTGCTGGCAAAACAGACCTGCTAACTTAGGTTATTTAAAACTTTGTCTTAGAACTTAGAAAAATGTCCTCAACTTACCATTTTATGACTTGTCCCCTGAATAATTGCGGTATCCTTCGCTGTACCTACGTGGTGCAAGTGTTAAATGTCCTGCATTTTTGACTTCAAAACAACTTTAAACACATCTTAACACGTTCAGTTTTCCCTCAGTGTCCTTCTTTTAACTTCACCCTGTTCGATGCAGACAGTTTCCATCCATGAAAACCCTTTACCTCCTCTAGGCAGCCGATTGGCCGACGAGTCGACTTTGCCGAGCTGTGATTGGATGCACAGAACGTCAATCAAGCTTCCAACGTCTTCTCCTCCAGGATCGGCTCCGGTCGGCCAGAGGAGTTCCAAACTGCCCACGTGACATGTGAGGTGGCTCCGATAAAACTGGATCCGAAGACCAGCTGGATTGAAGTTTTCTGTTACTGTGTATGGTGTCTTTCTAGTAAACGATGTTTTTTGCGTATCATAGAACTGTCAAATAAAACGGGTCCGATTCTGTTTTTTTCCTCTTGTGAAACTGTTTATTTCCAAACAGGCTAAATCCTGTTAGGTCAAATAACTTTACTAAATTAATCTGATAACACGCATAAAGACTTTGAAATGTCTAAACTTAAGTTTATTCTCTAATTAGTAGAATTTGAAAAGAAATAAAGAAATAATGGATTCATCGGCTTTGTAGAATAAATCAGTTAAAAGGGCTGTGTTAGGACAATTACTTTTGGACTGGAAAAATGTGTGGAACTCATGGATGTCCGGTCAAGTGAAAAAAAGAGGCAAGAATACTAGAGATAATTATTACTAGTTTGCCACCTACAGGCAGATGCTTTATTGCACATATATAACAAATTCTAAGAATGAGCAAAACCAAGGGACACACCATTGTGTATGAGAAAATGCACACAACTTACACAAACAGTGGCAGTCATAACTTTGTATAATACAGTTTATGGTCATGACAAATGAAAAGCAAAACCGAACACCATCTGATGTTAGCCATTTTAGTAACACTGTAGCAAGATCAGATGTACAGTTAAGAGGACAAATAATTATTTGGTAGGCTATATCTTTTTTACAAACAAACTGATGAAAATACTTGTGTCAAACTTCCTTTTGACTTCCTTGCGTTGATTCATTCACAGAGGTTGTATGGTATACACAGAAGTACAATATCTACTTGACGGGACAAAGTGTAGCTTCATCTCAGTCATCCCGATGCCTGTCTCATGAGGCAGGTTACAGTATCTCAATAATGTTGATGAATAAAACCCATGTTTCAGATTAGAAGATTTGGATTTGACTCAGCAAAGTTACAGAGACATCTCAGCAAATCTGCTTCTTTTGAGGCAGGTCAATAAAAGTCCCAGCAAAGGCTTTTAGAATATTTTTCTTCAACTGTTAAATAATCACTGCAGTGGTTTATACTGATACTGATACTGATTTCTACTTTGCTGGGTAACATTGAGTCAGCACTGGGGCTTAAGTTAAAACGTTACATTGCATTTCAGGATGCAACATTTTAATGTAGATTAATACTAATGTTAAAAAATGAAGTGTGAGTTTAAACATTATTACATATTAGCCAAAGAAGCAATGCTGTTGCAGCCAACACAATGAGAAATGTGAGAAACTGTATCTGAGAGGATACTAAGGAAAGTTCTACAGCAGAGTGAGAAAAACTTACGCCAGATCCATGACAATGGACAAAACAAACACAAAAGGCAAATATTTCCAGTACAATGGGGTCATTGTTTGAAAAACACAATACAAAAATCTTATTGACATTTTATGATACATAACTAGAAATGAGTGTCCACTTCATCATGATCAAAATGCTGTTGGGTTGTTCTGCATCAACATGGCTTCAGTTTTGCCACATTACATCTCCATTTTGCACAAAAGAGCCTTTGTGGAGTGGACCAGTCCTGAGCTTTCATCCAACAACAAAGAAGATTCTGTTAAAGGCCTTTCCTTTCATGACCATGGTAAATATTTCCCTCTCCACTGAAAAAGGATTCACATACCAAAAACACAAATGTGACTCATGAATGCACTGATCTAATTGTCCACTTAGTATCTAATAAATCTAATCACTAACACATAGAACCTCATTCTTTAAACTTAAAACCAACTTCCCTACCTATCCTGTCCAATCAGTGTTGAATAACTAGATCTGTTGTATCTGTGAAGGTTCTCAGTCATAAAATTTAAGAACAACCAGTTCAGTTGGCCTTGATTTTAGCATTCCCTTGGATATATTTGTTGTGAAAACACCAATGGAGTTTTGTATGAGGAATGCCAAGCAGGGCCCTTTTCCACCGCCCTCACAACCACGTCAACTGATAAAAAGCTAAGCTAACCAGATGGAATATGTATCTCCTTTCCCAAAGACCAACAAATATGAAAACTTCCTGACAGTAAAGCCTCAGGGAAGGCAATGTAGCAAACTTTATAGAGAAAGTACCAGACAGTCACAGTTAGCCTTTTAGTTGTTTTTTTTTGCAAAGGTCTCTGTGTCCTAATATGTAAAAAATAAAATAAAACTAAAAAGTCACATCACACATCTATGAAAAACATAATAAAAGAAACATTTGGCATCATTCACATAGGAAATACTGCTCAACTGGCATGGGGTTTGACAGAAAACTCAGACCGGCCCTCCGAGGCACAGTTTAGGGGTGTCGCCTTGTTCCCAAAGTTCCAATCCACAGGATTAAGCAGCTGCATGGTCTTCTTGTGCGTCCAGATGGGATTGAGGATAAATGTGAGCAGAGTGAGGCCAATGAAGAAGACCAGGAGTGGGAGCAGGGCTACATGGGTGGTGAGCTCTCCCCAGTGTTTCAAGGATACCCACCACATGTAGTAGCTGAGTACCATACGACAGTGGAACGTGTGGATCATCACCCACTGGTTGGCTCTCCAAAATAGTGTGGATGCCCAGCCAGCCTGTCATGGAGGAAGAAGGATGGAGAGAGAAAATTATGCCAAATGTGCATGATACACATTTCTTACTTTTTTATTTCACAATCAAAATTCACATCTTTGCAATTTGTGCATACTCAAGTCAAATCTGTCAGTAGGAGGAACAGAGAGAGGTTAGGTACTGACTAAATCTTGATTATAGAACTTCCTCTTTCTAAGAATGGTAAACTTTATCAATCATGCAAACAAGACCAAACAGGAACTGAAACATAGCGACACTTCCAGTAATTTCTATGTTGACTGACTCCGAATCTGTAAGAAAAAGATGATCACCCAGCAGCATCAGGTCAGAGACCACGTGTAGGATCTGTGTGGATCAACGTGATGACAGGTAGCTTAACTAAAACAAAGACATTATAAGGCCTTTACCTTTAGTAGCATCCAGGATATACAGGTGAAAGGTGTGCTCATCTCCAGCAGCAGCGTAACCATCGGAAGGAAGTGGCCCATAGTATCCCACACCACTGCCCCTGCAAATCCTGACAGGGCGAAGAAATGGTGTGTGGCCAGCGGGAGGTCAAATGACCAAAATATCACACTGGAGGCGTGAAGTGCTACATTCTCAAACACAAAGAAACCTGTGGCTGTGAGGACATTGAACCACGACCAGTCTTCTTGTCCCCGCACTTTGTCTCTGGTTAACAGTGAGTCCTCAGTCAGGACCCGGAGCCCGGCTACGGTACTCTGGATACCAAATACCGCCCGTGTCGCAGCGAGGTTCCAGAAAACCTTCTCTTTAGCTAGCAGAGAGTTGTAGGTGCGGGACAGTGGCACAGACAGGAGGTGGGAGAGGAAGAATACAGCTGCATAGAAGGCAAAGCCCAGGCCGATAAGATGGAGGCGGTAGTCCCATGAGAAGTATTCTGCACTGGGCTGGGGAAGAGGGCTACTCTGCTGGCCAGGATCCATGGTGTTTGAGGGGGAACACTGGATCTCAGGCTGAGGGGGTGCTCAAATGCGTGTGGGGCTGTAAGCAGTGGCTGGTAGATGCATGGTGTGTGGGTCACCTATAAAACAAGGAAGAATCCCGATCAGTGTTAATGGCCAGGAGGAATTTGACTTCGGTCTTGCATTGCACTCAATGTACATAAGATAAGTCAGACATTGGGTAAACACGAATGGCTGTAAACAAATAACTTTACCCAGGGTCCAATAAGATACATGTTTAACTCCGTAAATATCTCATGTTCAAACCTGTATCGCTTAAATGGACCTTGAGTTCAGTTACGACCGAACTTTCCTGTAGTAACGCGGTTAAAACAAGATTACAACTTCGACGGCAAATAAAAAGAAGCGTTTTATCCATTGATGCCGAACGTAATATGTTCAAGTCCTTGAAAAAAAACAATTTGTTTGAACCTCAACTTACATTAACTAAACTGTGTGGTAAAGTTAGCATGCAAAAACAAACACGACAACCAAAGGCTGGGCCGACTCCAGCTGATAATTTACTCCACACAAACATCTTTGTCATACATACCGTACGGGAGGGTTCCCAGTGAACACGGTGTCCCGGTGCTGTTATTACGGAGAAGCCTACACCAGGAAATTTCATATGAATCATACGACTTGCATTTTGTCACAAGACCCTAAACAGGAAGTGACGCCCATTTTAAACTTCCGGACATCCCATTGGCCGACGTCGCTCTGAGCTGTGGTAGTGCCCCATCCAATTGGTTATTATATAGATTGTTGATTATACTCTATACGCTTCGTTCTTTCATTTATTGTATTGTAAATGTTATATTCATCTACATATTGGAAAATATGATTTTATACAGCTTCTAAATGAAATGAACACACATTTCAACATATATGAAGGGCAACATTTGAAAGTATCATCATTTGATTTTATTGTTACAGCTTATTTATTTATTGTTACAATTTAGTTATTATTATGATTACATAGTGAAAATATTTTGATAGCAGCAATGAGCTGGGTGGGGGTGAACCCAGACATTTATATGTGATTTGTTTTCCACTGAAATAGAGTTGAGGTACCAGCTATAGCATGTCACCTCCCACAACAACAACAACAATCAGGGTTATATGTTTATTTGGCTTCCCAGTCTTTCAAGTTGTTAAATCTCTATTAGATATCAAATTCTTCAGGACATCATTTAGGCTACTGTCTCTGGTGGGTTGGTGGCCTTCCCACAAATCACACTTCAAGAAACCTCCTGGACTAATATTATATTATTATCCTGTGCGATAAATCATGCTATAATAATCACAGAAGTATCTGATTAAATATTTAAGTCAAAATAAATGTTTTTGTTTGTTATAAATAAAGAAAAGTGTGCTGAGAAAGACTCTAATGGCGCGTTCGAGACTGGTCGTAACTGGGATATTTCCCAGTTGAAACTTCCGACTTCCGACATCAAAGCGTTCCAGGTGCATGGTGGTGCATGACGCCGAGAGTGAACGAAAATCATGGCTGACCGTGACAAAGTGTACAAACAGTTGCACCCTCAGCAGTGCTTTAGGTGTTAATTAAAAGGATGGCAGTTTAACTG
>JAPMOB010220940.1:0-12541 GCA_029875015.1 Lepomis gibbosus | reverse complement strand
GTGTGTGTGTGTGTGTGTGTGTGTGTGTGTGTGTGTGTGTGTGTGTGTGTGTGAGAGAGAGAGAGAGAGAGAGAGAGAGAAAGAGAGATGTGAGTATGTGTGAGAAAAGGGGGAGAGTCAGACAGAGAGTGAGTGCGGCTGAAAATTAGGATATGAGAGACAGCCTGGAGAGAAAACCCTCATATGTGGAGCCTGCTGGGTCTGGATCATAGGTCTCGATATACAACATATTAGCAATAATCAAGTCCTGGTGTAACAACACCAGTTAACACTAAAACATGTGTGCTCCTTAAAAAATGCTCTCATTCCACTGCATCCACAGGACAAATAGCCAGATTAACATGTAACAGCGACAGAGTTAAGGTTGACACAGCACATACAGGTTGGATGCTTGCGACTGCTTGCCTGCATGCATGTAGTAATACACACATTTGTGTACGCGCACACATCCACTGTTCCTGTCAACTATGATAGCGCCACCATATTCCCAGCAATAGAAGATACTTTCCTGCCCCATGGTGGTCCTCTTCTGTCACTGCAAATGTAAGCGTTCCTCTGAGCACACACACAGCCAGAGTCACAGCCCAATGTGGTACACCACTATTGTATGGTAGCTGAGCCTGCAGTTGCCATGGCGACACACAGAGCCACAGCACAGGCTTTAAAAGCATCATGTATTATTAGTTAGTGTGTTGACACTTTTGCGTTTTTTCCATTCTGTGTGAATCAGAAGCTTTTAGTGCTCAGTCCTCCTGGAAAAAGGTGAGGACTCTGTAGTGCAGTCAGTTGAACACTGGGGGATGTGATGAATGGACTGAGAAGTAAAAATATACCTTGCCTGCACAGGATACTTTTTATTACTGCAGATCAATAGTTTAAATGATTTAACAGACTCTTGAAGACATTGAAGCTATTCTTTTGTCTGTATCTCGTTCAGGAATAGCTTTTGTTATTGTGCCATAGTTTACATTAACATGAATATTGTAAAATCAATATATCCACTGGAAAGAATGAACTAAATGACCTCAGGTAATACCAAATTGTTTTTATTGACTGATATACAGTACATCTAGTGTGTTGTCCATTAAGTGTTTGAAGCGTTCAGTTTTTCAATTGATGGGCTCTCCTGCCATCTGCTGGCCAAAAGATTGTACATTATCTACTGAGTGTTGGAGAGAACATCACATCCTGGTCAGGGTGCTGCAGCAGTCTCTATGGGTTTAAACTTTTTGGTTAGACTCACACACATACTGCAATTAATGACCTCATACAGTGTGTTAGATCTAAACATCATTCTCCTCTCCTCTCTAAGCAGAAAATTTTTAATCACGTCATTTATGTAGAATGGATTTTGTAAAAATTTGACTGCCGTCAAAGGTCTGAAGTTGTGAAAAGGGCAGCTGTAATAAGCTGTAGCTTCAACCTACACCTTTTCAGTTTGTTGTTTTCTACTCTACTGTTTTGTTTAGAGTAATGAGCATTTTCACAGAAGACATTTTGATATTTCACAGTAGGGAAAGCACAGATGTAAATCATAAAATTACAGTCCGTTCTCATCCCAGGACGTCAAATACTGCTTTGACAAAGAAGGTAGGCTGAGGTTGGGAATGGTTGTAACATGGGTCAGTTGTAACATGTCCAGTTTCTTCAATCAGGAACAAGTTAGGAATCATCTGATTCACTCTGTATATGCTCAGTTTAAACCTTATTTTCATATTGGAAAAAGCAGCACCCTGCGGCAGGCACAGCCAATTTTAGAAGGAAAAAAATCATTTTGATGTACGAAAGTTTTTTTAACTTCATTAATTTAGCCAAACTCATCAAACTTAAATCATGTTAAATATATATATATCTTTCATGCAAGTTATTAGTGCTAATGTTTTAGCTGTAAGGTTATCCATTGCACCATTGCCTGGGTTAATTGTAAATTTTACAACTTACTCCAAGAAAATGTTTAGTTGTATTTGTATGTTTTCTTTGAATTTCAGTATATCTCACACAGTATTTAATTGTTTTATTATTTTGTTTAAATGTAGGTCTAAGATCTGTAGGCTTCCCTGTGGGCCCATGAGGCCTGCACTCCACGACTGCTATTTGTCTAACACCATTGACGGTGCAAGTCAAACACACAATCACACACTAATATTCAGTTGGTGCATATTTGCATATTTTTAAAAATTATTTAATTATGTTCACTACAATGACTGATAGTAAATAAGATACTTGGATCACCCCCAAAGACACACACCAGTTATATTCCTTATTACACCCCAGTGTATGTTACAACTAACCCAGAGTATGGGATAAATTTTAACATTTTATTTGTGTTTGAGACAAATGCATGCATTTTCTGTCTGTGTTGCAGAGATAACAGTTATATAATTTAATAGCAGATACATCTAACTAGTTTGTATCACATTTTGAATGCTAAAAGAGCTCTGAGATACTGACAGAAATGTCAAAAAGGTTACATCCATCCCCTTTTTCTCGTACCCTTCAACGTCCGTATGAGAAGCCATGGGGCTTTCAATTAACTCTAGTCCATCAGGCGATGAAGTATAGTCAAAGTTGATTTACTTAAAGTTTCATACATAAGTTACATAATGTTACCTGAGTGGTCCCATGTAATGTAGGCTACTTATTTCAACTCAAACCATGATATTTTCCTAAACCTAACAAAGCAGTTTTGGTGCCTAAACTAACATATCATAATGTTAACCACACCTTACGAAGGCCTTTCATACAGACGCTGAAGGATTGGCTTTGTGCGTCAAATACTGACATTTTGCCAAAGCAAAGGGTTGGTATTTGCGCCCTGGGATGAGAACAGGTTGGTTTCTGGTATTGTGCATGCTCCCTCATTGTCACAGTGTTGTGGGACACTTTAATAAAAAGAGCAGAGCCACCCTTAATGACATTAGTAACACCTGTGCTTTATACTATTGTGACAAATCAAAATGTTGGCTGTGAAAAAGGTGTATTGATTTTTTTAATGGAGCAATGTTGTTACTAACATTTCAGTTATAAAATAATAGTTACACAATTCACATGATTGTGTTTTATGTTCTTTAAGATTTTTTTTATTTTTTAAGACATTTTTATCATGTTCTTAAGCATGATTTTTTTGTCTCTAGATGTGTTTGCGTGTTTTGTGGTTCTGCTTCCAGTTGGTTGTTTTGAACAGTTATTGTCTGCATAAATTCAAACATTTTGAATTGTATTAAATTAAAATTAAAACAAAAAAAATTGTGTTAAATTAATTAAAACAAACTCAATAATTTATTTATCAATATACATTGTGGTAGTGTTAGTGCCTCTGACTGTTAAACAATTCAGGCAGTGATTACTTTAAACCCCAATTAAAAAGACAATTAAAATATTAAGTCTTAATAAGATAAGTACCAATTAGTAGTATGTGTCAGTTTTAATAAAAGTCTGGTAGTCACTCTTTTATTTGAGGGTTTTCAAAGGAATATGAGGAAACCTGTACAGGTTCAGTAGCGTGCATGTAATGTGAAAAAGAGAAAAGTCAAACACATGATAATTGTTACATTAGCAAAGAATAAAGGTGAGCACAAATAAACTTAATCCAGAGGATATTTATATTGTCTTTGTTATATGTCTTTAAACATGTTTAAAGGAGATAACATACATATCTAAATAAATATGTTTTAGTCAGAGTGAGTTATAATATGTGCCTGATGTTATGTTGACACAAAAAAGTTAAATTACTGGTAACCAGCCCCTGAACTGCCCTGTACAGGGGAGGTAGATTGATTTTTGCACAAAATTCAAATGAGTAATCCATGTCGGTTCCTATTTTGTCACCCTATGAATGCCACATACCTCCATGAAGCTAGGATGCTCATCTATATTTTTGAAAAATTGTGTAATAACTGTTTATTTTCATCAAATTTACAGTTCAGTTCTGTTGCATTATGAGTTGATGAGTGGATGATGGTTTTGATGATGATATTGCTATTAAAATATACACTAAAATATGCATTTTATTGCTACCAGGTGAGGATGAAAATATATTTTCTTTTATTACCTCTCTATTTACCCTTTGATAGCAAAACAAATTCATTTCAGAGCAGAATTATGCATCGAGGCCTAATGGTTAAGGAGAAATAGGGGCAAGTTGCTGGTAGTTACCAACAGGTTACTAAGTCAGTTTTCTACATCACACTTGTATGAGTGGCATGTTGGATGATGATTGGCTTCCAAACTGGCTGTGAGTACAAAAAGTCATGATTGGGGATACATGCCTCCAACTCAGATTTTAGGTGAGCACATGAGATGAGAGTGGAAACAGCCTTCTAGTGTCGACCTCTGCACATACATCATGCTATACAGCGATGGTCAAACATCCAAGTGAAGTAACAGCAAGTAGAAAAGCACTTGTTTTTGACAACGGAAATGACGAAAACGAAAACGAAGAGCAACAAACTTGTCAACAGAAAAAACATTGTGATATTTACTACGTCATAATTTTTATTTAGCCTCTTCTTCCACATGGTGGCGCCATCATCAAAACAATTCCCCCAAGACTAGAGAATGCAAAGGAGGGAAGTAAGCCTGTAGGAAGCCACAGGGATTGTAATAGGCTAGTTAAGGAAGCCTCATCAAAGTGTAATACTCTATATTGGACACTGAGTGGCAACCTTACCTTTACTATGAAGTTTAATACTTGGCTCGTGACAGTCAGGACACCTGTTTCTTAGCCTCGGGAGACCTTTTATTTGCAAAGACAAAAAATAGATTTGTAATCACTTCAATGTGTGTCATTGTCTTTAGTGTGATGAAGGCCTATACTAATGCCATATTGGTTAATTCAGCAGTGAGTACTGTCTTAACACTTTTTATGACATCACTGCATGAGGCATATCGGCCTGATATTGTCTGAAAATGTATTTTGTTACAGCTTATAGCTTCCATTTATCTTTTTCCATTTTAAGCTATTTGTCTTTCACTAGTCACGTAATGGCTAGTTTAAGATGCTACTTCTCCTGCAAAGGTGACTGAGCGTAAATTTGACCCTGAGCATTTGGTGCCAATTGCTGACTCTGCCAGCGTGCAAGGTGAATGGCGGTGATGGGGCACTTCCTCTGCGAACTCATTGTGTCTGGGATCTGTCCAGAGCAGACTGCACACCTAAAACTATAGCCTAAAAACACCCAGGATGTATGGCACTCTCACGAGAAGCATTTCAGATTGGATCAGAAAGAACAGACCCCCCACTATCTACTAAACCCTATGTGTTTCAAATCCAGACAGACAGGTGAGAAGGCTTTTTATCCACCTAGGCTACCTGTCTGAAAATGCCGCATTAGGTTTGCACTTTTTGTATGTGGGCATTCTATAGCCCAGAATAACAATTAAATATTCCCTTTCAAGATTTTGGCACTATCCCATTTTGGCACTTTCAAGTTTATTTAAATACCCCACAATAAGTGAGCCGTGTTAAAATACGTTGGAATGTAATAGTGGACAATACAGTAGGGGATGGGCTGCAATTATCACGTTATGATTGAAATTGGGAGCAGACTTGCGCTCTTCCCGAGTTAATTAAAACGCCCCCCTGATTGGACGGCCAGATAATCCCGGCGGGCCTCGTGCTCCTACTAACTTGCGAGCAGGGCAGAGCGCGAGTCACAATCTGCCCAAGGCGAGGGAGGGCAAGAAAAAACGCGCGAGAGAAAACCGACTGTACGAAAGGGGGACTCGAGCGCTCCGATCTCAGCGAGCACAATTAGAGAAGTGTTGTTGAACGTGGGCTATGCGCGCAACAAGGGGGGAGCGCAGTGTACAGAGGAGGTGAATGCATGTAGAGGCTCAGCTTCAGATTCACAGCCTCCTTCTTGAAGAGTCACTACACTGAAAGAGGGAAGGAGTGAGGTGAAGAGAGGAACTCCTAGAAAACAGCAACTCTTGGAGAGAACTACGTGAGTACAGCCTCCAGTTTTCAAAACAAAAGATAGGATAGAGAGGGGGGAAAACGCGGAAGAGTAGACTTTTCCTGGTCAGAATCTGCTCTAGAAGAGAAAATGAATGTCAGCGAAGAGAACCTGCTCAAGTCCATCAGTAACGACGCGCTGCTCGACCTGACGCAGCGCTATGGCCAATCAGCCTTCGGGTTTGGCGCTGGCCATGGTGCTGGAAGTCCCGGCCGGTTCCAGCTTACACCGGCCACCGACTTCCTCTCCGGGCAGACCGCGAAGTCCAACGAGAGCGGCGGGGAGCACACGAGCGACGACGAGGATGGCTTTGACTCGCTGGAGTCCAGGAAAAGAGGCTCGTCGTTTGGAGACGACAAGCCCGGGGGGCCCCTCGGCAAGAAGTCCAAGGAGCAGCGCTCCCTGCGGCTCAGCATCAACGCCCGGGAGAGGAGGAGGATGCATGATCTGAACGACGCCCTAGACGGCCTGCGCTCTGTTATCCCCTACGCCCACAGCCCCTCGGTGAGAAAACTCTCCAAAATAGCCACTCTCCTCCTGGCCAAGAACTATATCCTCATGCAGGCTCAGGCTCTGGAGGAGATGAGGCGGCTGGTGGCGTATCTGAACCAGGGACAGACCATTACTTCACCAATCCCCACCGCCCTGGCGCCCTTTGGACAGGCTGCTGTCTACCCATTCTCGGGCTCTGCACTCGCCACCTGTGCCGAGAAGTGCACTACTTATTCCGGGACACCGTCGAGTATCTTCAAACACTGTAACGACAAGCCTTGATCTGGTTTCATTCTCTTTTCCTGAACTTTTACCTTTACTGCAACCCTTGTCGGTCTCTCTCTCTCCCACTCTAGTTATTTTAAAATCATTCTGTGGAAAAAAAACAAGTTTAGTCTGATGCATAATCTTAAAGTATGGTTAAGTAATTGTACTGCAATGTTTCATCCAGATTTAACAAAAGCTACATAGGAAATAAACAGTTTAGGCCTTCTTATAACGGTGAAGACACAAAACCCCCGTCACTTTGTTGCTCACAAACACTGCAGGCCATGTCCAAATAATAAGTTTAGGTACAATTTTAGTTAGGTTATCAGCTCTTATTTGTAATCTATGCAACATTTAACAACAACATGAAAAGTAGAAATGCGATCTAATCTCGATACAGCATTAATGAAAGGACTTCCCTAGACTGACTGTACTAATGCTATGTGGGAAAAATGTGTGATGTTGGCTGATATATTTGCTGATTTGCCGATGTGTTGAGATGTTTGTTTTTTATTTTATTTTAAGTTATTGCACATCTCACATGATTGTATTGTACAACTGTGGAAAATCACTTGCTCCAAGCCCGGCTTTACTGACGGTTGTAGAACTACAGCCTTTACACTGAAGACGCATTTTTGGTTGTGTTGCAACATGGATTTCATATATTGTTTATATGTCTTTATAATTAAATCACATATGTATGCTTGGATCCGGTTTGCTTCATTTCAACAATCATTTCACTGCTTTAAACCATTTTCACATTAAGCACACATCTAATGACATACATAAGCTACACTATGCCACAACTGCCAGCCCAATTGCAGAGGCCTACGATATGTGGGGAGTTCCTCATCTAAAATTATTATTTTAACCACGCTTCTTTTCGCTTGTAATAATGTTGTGGACATTATATGTTATAGACAGTTTAAGTTTTCAATTGGCCGCAAATTGTCGCACTCGCACAAAAAAAAACACTCGCCTCTCACGCTGATAAATGCTTTCCAGTTCTCACCTTCTGAGTGGCCCTCCTAAAATGATTTGGCAACTTTCTTTTCGTGCATGAAAAGCTTCTGACACGGAGAGCTCGGTCTCAGCGAGCTCAGACAGGCTGGTGGGGCCTGTTTGGCACGCAGTATAGGGTCGGTGGCGCTGAGGGGAAGGGCGCAAGAGCCGCCTGGGGCACCCATGACCTGTCTCTGGGTATTTGGGTGATTGCAGGCTTCCTTGGCGGGCTCTTATACTCTAACTATTAACACGATTTCAGCTCCTGTCTCCCTGCTCGACTTAATTCGGTGAACATTGCAGGGCCAGTTTGCTTTTGCGGTGTTTGTCTTGTGAGTGGATGGATTTAGAAAATTAATATGAAAAACGAATTGTTTGAAGTGGTCAGTGTAGTGGTATTTATAGAAGTGTTTTTTGTCTCTGATTGTATTTATTTGCCAGACAGCAGTTGCTTCACCTGGAAACTGGCACCTTCTTGATCTACCTTGTTCCATATTATGTTTTATATTGGCTGCAGCACTAATTTTGGTTCTATATAGTTGCTCTTTTTTGGGATAATAAGTCTTTTTATCTCCATTGATTTTTTTCTGACAGGCCAGTAAATTAGTCTTTTGTCCATCACACAAAGTGTAATGATTTTATGATTAACAGCATCTTTTATAATCATTTCTAACATGGTAAACCAAAAGAAATCATTACTTTTAATTCTACAGGTGCTCTTCCTTTGTCAACATATCTGCAATAATTTGGAATTCCTCTTTGTTCTACACAAATCAAGCCATATGGTTAAGAATACATTAGACCAGACATGTAGATCAGTCCAGTCTATTTTTTGCTAGTCATAAAGTGACTAAGTGATCCACCCCAGTCTTTCTTTTACTATTTAGTTGCATGTCACAACAACAGGCCACCCATGGCATCTTAAATTGGCCCTCTGATGACACATGTCTTGTCTGAGGCCCCACGAGACAGTCAGGGCAACGGGAATGAAATGTGACAAATGCTGCCGATGATGTGAAGACTCGGGCCCCACGCTCCATCAGTCTCCGTAGAGCCTAATTGCCATAAATGAGATAGTTGCCTTTTTACACAGACAGTTGGGTGGTCACTTTCCCTCCCTATAGGCCTCTAATGTCAAGCTGCTGAAATATATGTTTTATTGTTTCACCTTATTATCTTAATGGCCATCAGTGTGCATGGTGGCAGTGTGTCATTTGGCATGTAGGCTACATCTATACATTAAGTTGATTTGTGATTTTGCTGGTCAGATGGAGGTGTTTCCTGGCCCTTTAGCCTACCAGCAATGGATAGCGTGTACATAAAATCAACAATTATTATCATCTTTCCCTGTAATGAGATGATTCTGTAGTTTAAGGATCTGTACACTACATTTTGTTTGTGTATTTTGCCTTTTCCTAGATGAACACCTGCAGAGTATTAAAACAATATGATTAAAGGAGTGGTCAAGCATGCCTGGTGCCTACCGTATTTATGTTACTCTGTGTAATGTGTGTTCATTTAATGGTAGAGGGAGGTACTGTGGAAATTGTATTCCAATTGTAATTTGAATGAATACAAAAAGTGTGTCTCCTCTTGCGTTTACATTTCTCTACAATATTTTAAAACAATACAATTTGGTGTTTTGATAAATGAAACTGGTCAGAAACTCAATTAATTGTTTTTATTCCAAGCAAAAATATAACATACAGTAAAATATACACCAGGACAAACAAATAACAGGATTTATAGTCATGCAATGACGTCTTTACAAATACTTTAATTTGTCAAAGAAACACAGCAAAAAGATCAATGCCTCAATATGCCCTGGGCATGCCCCTGTAGAAAGTCTGCCATGTATGTCAAGATGTAAAAAAACCAAATCCACTACGAGAGCCTGTCTGTAAAATTTGAAATGGCTGCAATAATAATAATAATGTTTTGAAAATTAAGATTGAAAAACAAAACAAAAACAATTACAATTTACAGAAAAAAGACAATTGTGCTCACTTAAAATATTCAATGAAAATGTCTCTGTGGCATCTAATTGATTTGTTGCACCAGGACACATTTTGACCAGCATCGTCACTGTCTGCTCCTCATGAAAAAACACACTTATCGCAGCATTGCAGATCAGCGTAATTTTACCTGCACTGTCATGTCATAAACACATTGTCACTGCAATTTCTTCCACATGAGGTTTTATAAAATACTAAATAATCCATGTTCAAACTGTTGAAAGAAAATATCAATAAATGTTTTTATGAGCAAAAACATGACATTAGTGAGCACGATTAATGTACCTCTGAAGACATATTTTACATCATTATAAGTGTGATTATTGTATTGTCCTTCATTATCTTTCATGCACCTGTCTCCAGTCATTGGTGCCCACAGGAGCAGTTATAGTTGTTGACAAAAATAATAAATGCTTCTATTACATTATGATGTGTGTTAAAACATTATTAAATCTTTATGTACTGCTTATAAAAGCTAAGAGGATTGGAGAGTTACTATGGTGTTACTATAATATTATAAACTCAAATACAGATCAATGGATATGGATGAAAACAAAGAACTGTTATAAATTAACATTACCTAATGTCTATGTTGACAGTGTCTTTATGCAGATAAACACACAGCACTACAGTCTGTGCACTACCACTCTCATGACAGCCCAGTGTGGTGCAGGAGTACGGGCAGACTGTGTAATGTCTGTAAACATTTGTGTTTGCTCTCAGCGGGATAGAAAGGGAGTGATTTCATTAGCATGGCTCGGAGCTTTGAGGTATGTTTGTGTGCTTTTCTCTAACCCGATGGTATAGTACTAAAACCATATGCCCTTAAGTGCATACCTCTGCCTAATGCATCTGACAGCGCTGTTTTCTCTAATTAAGTTCTCTCTATGTGCAAGTTCATGTGTCTGATGCACATTGTGGCTCTCCATCTCACACACACTGCCCCAAACACACAAAACTGTACTCAAACCAGGGGCCTTGAAGGAAAATGAACATACTTCAACAATGATTATGCTTACAGTGGGGGACAAATGGGGGTTTATAAAACATTAGACATTTTGTTTTTAAAATGTGCTCACAGACGCATAGTTGTAGCTTTAGAGGCCAAGTGACATAGAAGAGTTGGTTGTCATGGGCAGGTTCATGATGCGGAGAAAGGGTGAGGAGGTGAGATCAACAATAGGGCTAAACAAGTGAGAGTGCGCATGTGTGTGTGTGGTGGCTCATCAGTGTTTGGGGTGGTAGGAAGTGAGAGAGCGTAGGATGGGGTGGAAGAGAAAAGGTGCTGGTTCCTCTGTGTTTTTGTGCCGGCGGTGGCACTGTAAGGACCCCCCCTCACCCCACCCCCACAACTTCTCTGCTCCACTATGACATCACACTCTGTCGTCCCTCCCAGCCCCGCCTTGTCGGAAGCGATGAGCGGGTGAGTCAGTTGGTTCCGAGGAGCCATGTGATTCGGGGCGACGTTGCTGTAAGTGCGGCGGGATGGGCCGGGGCCCTTCATTCGTTAATCAGACGTCTAAAGGGGGGTGGAGAGGAGATGTCTGTTTGTATGTGTCTGTGTGTTTGTGCATTGTGTGTGTGCCTGTGTTTGTGCTCATATGGCCGCAAACCCTTCAAACATGGCAGTCAGGCAAAGCGTTTTGCCTATTGCCACAAGGCACCTGACACCACGCATGGTAAACTCAGACAGTGTGGCAGGGGCCAAATTGGGCCTGGTGGGAGGGAGAGGAGATGGAGGAGGGATAGGCAGCACTGGATGACAACTGGCTGAGCCATTGTTGAATATCAGGGCTGCGGTGGCTTATCATCTCCCTAATAGGTGCTCTGTGTGAATTGCCAATGTGGAGATAGCTCTCTGACGTCTCAGTTTTGTTGCAAGACTTCCCTTCCACTTTGTTAAAGCCTCTCTTTCCCCCTCCTCTTTTCTCCTTCTCACATGCCTCCATGTTTCTCCTCCCTCCACAGTCCCTCCCCCCTTTTCTACCACCGTGCTCGTCACTCTCACTCTCACTCCTTCGCTTTTAGCTTGTTGTCTTGACAGAGGATACAAGCTGACAATCGGGGGCATCCGTTACTGTAGCACTGCCTAATCTCTGTAATGGCCCCACAGATACAGGACTGGTGGTGAGCAAACACTCACACACACACACACACACACACACACACACACACACACACAAACGTACCTCAACTCTCTGTACAATTGTACATGCAAAGCCCTGGGGTCTACAATCATCTGTGTTCAGCCTTTTGTACACACCATAACCTCCTCCACTCACATAGACTAGTCTCTGTATCTCTTTCTCCCTTGATGTCTCTCTTGTATACACACACACACACACACACATCCGGCCCAGCACCCATCGCCTTGTTCAGTACCAGCTGAGGAGCACCATGGTTTTGTGGGGAGCAGGGGGAGCTCGTTATCCTCATTAATTAATGACAAAAGCGATGTAATTGGCCATCCATAATCCTCCATGCGGAGAAGGTGTGACAGGCAGGGACGGGACCATCCTCTACAGCGAGTGCACTCATACACACACGCAGGGAAAATGAAGACACATTTCATCCTGTTTGTGTGAGTGTGTGTGTGTGTGTGTGTGTGTGTATGTGTGTGTGGCTAATAATGCACTTAGCCAGACTGTCTTGTTATTATCAAGTGTTACTAAAGGTTGTAACAAAAGGGAATTGTAAAACTATATTTTCCCCTGGCTTCTGTCTGAGTCTACACAAATGAAGAACAATTCAAAGTATGTCACTCGATTTTCTAATTCTCATCCCGTTGTGGCATTTGAGGCACCAGGC
>JAPMOB010220935.1:0-17001 GCA_029875015.1 Lepomis gibbosus | reverse complement strand
AAAGTATTTCACTGATGCCTGGTTACTGTAATGTAGTCTCGGAGAGATTACATTGCTGGTGGGGTATGAATGGACTCAGTAGCCTGAACAGAGCTGCTGGAATGGACCTCGTCATTCTGGATGTGCCCCTGGAAATCACTGTCACCTGTGCTACTCAGACAAAAAAGAACAAATCCATCAGTGGTATGATAGAAACTGTGAAAACTCAAAAGTATAATGTAGGGCAATCTCCTGCCATAACATCTTTGTCTAATGTCCACTGGGTCTGGTTTACATTAACTATAAGATGTCTTAATACCTCTTTCTTGTTTATCAGCCTTATGTTTCTTTCAAGTCTGACAAATGCTGGAGACCCACGCATTCTGCACAAATGTACTGGGTAAAAATAATTTGCAAAAAACCCTGAGGTGTCTAAAATATCACCTCATCCTGTCCTGATCTTGCCTCTCCATTTCTTCCAGTTCCTTTCTGGACAGCTGGTCTACAATTGCCACACCGATGCAGTCTCCCAAAACATTAACAACAGTGTTGCAGCGATCTCTAAAAGACATAAATCACATTCAACTATGAAAGCAGATATGTGATTTCCTCACAATTGACTATCAGAAGAGGAAAGGCAGCTGTAATCCCTTATAAAACTATTCATTAGAGATTTTGTGTGAATGTCAGACTTTAAACTAAGTTCAACTCACAACAGCCAATGTATAAACACCAAGGTGGAAGCATCCTTCGCAGGTAAGGTGTTTGCAGTTAGAACAAAGAAGGTGGTGACCACTCCTGTCACTGAGATCTGTGCTGCTCCTATGCTGGAGACGGCTGCTATCACTCTGCAAACACAAAAAGAAGTGGATTTTTAAAAAGACACAGAAATATAAAACTCTACCACGTATTTTTAAGTCACTACTTAAATCTTAAATGTCTCATATAATGAACTTTTAACTTACATTTATACAGACATTATTATTTATAGGATTTTCTACTGAGCAGAGAGAGTGTCAAAGTAATCTGACTAAGACTTACACGAGGAGGATTAACTCGCTCAAGTCTAGATGGACGTTGCTGAGTTGGGAAACGAAAACCGCTGCGACCACTTCATAGAGGGTCGTTCCGTCCAAGTTGGCTTTGGTCCCAATGGGCAGCATGAAGCGAGAGATTGTGTGGTCCATGTTTGTGCCCTCACAGCATCAGAAAGTGACTGGCAGTGTGGCAGAGCTTGGGAACACAATGCATCCTTCTTTAGTGACACTAATCATTTAAAATAAATCATAAAGTATAATCCCTTGGAGATAAATATAAAAATAAGCGCTGGTGGTGAATGCACAGAGCTAATAACTAAGAACCAACCCCTTAAAAATAATCTTACCTGGACGAGGTGAGCAATGCAGCCAGTAAGGCAGGAGAAACTCCTTTAATCACTGCCCATGGGTTACGTCTCACCGACAGAAGATAGAGCGTTGGTAGAACTATTACTCCATGGATTGCGAGCCTGAAACACAATTTAATACATAATAGATTTTTGGTGGGCAGGCCATCCCTTTGGTTTACATTCGCATAAGGGATTGTGACAGATGATGTCATAACTTCACGAGTATATATACTGGCCATAACTCCTGCTCTCATCCAAAGTATTTGAAATTTTGTTGGCTGGTGTCAGAAACACTCATCTGTCCCCATATGACTTGAGAGTCAGTACACCAAAACAGTATTATCAGAGATATTAAGTGGATCAATGTGTCACTATGAGGGTCAGAAATGCTGCTAAATGTACAAACAATTTTGTATATTGGTAGCAGTGCAAACTGAAAAAAGGAGAACATACCCAACAACAACCACAGCCAGGAACTTTCCGAGTTTGTAGGTAGTTTCCCAGACCTGAACCTCAACAGTACTGCTTACACTCATGAACATCAGTCCCAATGGAAAGTAGCTGGAGAGAATACAAGAAAATTAAAAAAGGAAGAAAGGAGTGAAAAGCTACTGAGATGTTTTCCCAATTCCACACAGAGACAATTTTGCTGTTGTGACATACACTTCTCAAAGTCATTGTCCATGTAATACTCACACAGCACTGCAGGATATTTGCTCTATTTATGTATATAGATTAAATATTCAAGTATGGAATTCTCTTATTCCACATTTTATATAAATTTAGCTGTTTCACTTTACCACAAAATCAAGTCAACTGCATATTTTGTGGTCTCGTTGAGGATGGTGAGGATGTCCACCAGGATTTTCCCTCTTTGTCCCATCCTCTTGAGGATCAGTCCAAAAAGAAATGAGCACACAATCAGGCCCAGCACGTTGGTTTCATCTACAAAGTGACCCACCTCTCGCACATCAGTGGCATTCTGAAACAAGACGGGAAACTCATTAATGCCAGAGGTTCGAGAGCAACTCCATGTCACTGCAGATCCAAACTTAAATAATCTTCATAATGATAAGGGGGAAATGTTTTACCATTTCCAGGCTAGAATTTGGCTCCTCTGTGTTTATTTCAAATTCCAGCCTCTCAGTCTTGTACTAAGAAAAAAAAGGATCAGGTGCTCACATTAATATTACATTGTCTCCTTCATGGAAAGCTTGGAAATGTGTGGTATACGGCATACCTGAATAAAAAACATACCTTTTGTAAGCAACACCGAACCAGATTCTGTGGCACTATGTTTCTATAGAGAATAAAGAACAGTCAAACAATACCATCTACCATCATACCACCTAATCTCAGATATAATGTCACTTTCTTCTCACCTTACTAGATCAAACAAAGTGTCAGAATTGACGAACTCTTCCTCTTCCTCATCATCTGTCTCAACAGTGTGAGCAACCCCAGGCTTAACGCCCATTACTAACATTAATCCTACAACACATAAAATACATAAAAAATGGAATGCATGCTAAAGCTGTTTCATAGGGGCTGATAATTAATGTAAACAATTATTTCAGCAGTGCTCCACCTATACAACATGGTATAAATGTTGCAGTGTTTATATAGGCCTAGTTTTCACTTATTCTTATTTTTTAACTGCAGGTTCTACTTTTATCAATATTATTGTTTCTATATTTTTTCAATTATCTGTATATCTTATGAAATGCTACACATGATTTTGCCTTGATTTTTTAATAAAAATCTTTGTATGTTATTTACTTACATTTCAATAGGAAAACTTAAAAATGTTCTTATAGAAATGAGGAAACACAAGATGCAGTGCAAGCCAGATCTGCTGTGAGAACTGCTGCTGCGTTAACCAAAATAATGAAGCTTGCACAACAAAACTTTTTCTGCTAAACACTACTACTAATTATACCATAATGTGTACAAGAAAAATAACAGTGAAGATACTACTATTAACCTAAACAGTGTCTCATTTGTTGCATTCAAAAGCTTCTGATCAAGGGACTTCTAAACACACAACCAGAGCTTAAGCATTATTAATAATGATCAAGTCTTATAGTTGCTCTGTGGCCTTTTGTAACCAAAAATAAACTCAGTATTGCATTTCATGATAATTAATATACATAAAATATAGAAAATATATCTCTCTTACCTACAGCCCCAGACATAAGGGTCGTCAAGACAAAGTACACTGCTGCACGCATAACAATTTTTCTGGAGACATTACGAGCACTCAGACCAGAAACTCCTATTAAAAAATATAGAACATACAATTCAAACCAAAGTCATACATGAGTAGATATATACACCACTGCAATATAATGGGATAGGCAGGACAACACAGTTATAGTTGCAAAGCTACATTTAAAGAAAAACAAGGGAACTTAGACGTGCTGTTTAAGACGTCCTTAAGTAAGCGACGCATTGGTGTCAGACATGTAAATTATTACCCAGATAATGTGTGTTTTAAAATTATACCACAATTTTTGTGATTGGATACATGTTTTATAACAATTTATATTATTTACCTATCACAAACATAACAGTACTGTTTATTGATAGTGATTGCAATGTATCCAAACATTTTGATAAAGATCTATGTTGTTTATTATAATTATATTTGTATATGTGAAAATTATTTGATAATGCTAAAGGACCAGAAGTGGTTTTGCAAATACAGTATCACCCCTTTAAAGGGTTGGTTCAACCAAACCACAAAAAAAACATATTTTCCCACTCAATTTACACAAAGCCAATTGACCGGGACTTAAATAAGTACTAAATAATAAATAAATAATAAATGAGTGTCTGTTACATTCAAGCCCCTACCAAATGAGTTCACACAATGCTGAAGATGAAGTATTGAATTTGGAGTAGGATATGTAGCTATTACATTTACTCTGCCTAAATAATGGAGTTTTATCTAGGAACTGATGAAATTCCCCCGTATTTCTGTAACTATTTCTGAACGTGAGCCTGGGGTGAGCTCACCTGTAGGCAGATGTCAAAAGCAGATTCTGAGATATCTGAGTCTTACTGCCACACTGGAGGTGGCAGGAAGTTTGTTTGTGGACGCTTGTCTTTGCAGACAACAGTCTTCCAGTTACTCTGGATAATCTAAAGATTTTGCAGGAGTCTTCATTGAGACTACTTTCCAACAAAGAAATAGTCGCTCTGACCACAAGTAAATGATACACAATTCACATGCAAGTTTAATGGGCTTAAATCTGCCAAACCACCAGCATGGTCATGAGAGTGAGAAATACACCTCAAGTTTACCTGTTATCACACCTGTCACAATGAGAGGAACGGTAACCAACTGAAGCATCCGTCTGAGTATCTCTCCTGGAAAGCGGATGTAGAGCTTGTCAAAATCTGAAAGGCGAAAGTTGGTCTTGGCAATCACGCCACTAGCAACACCTGTGTGAAAATAACAAAAATGTATTATAATTAAAGGAAATAAATGGGTTAAGAGTGAGAATGTGGATGTAAGTGAAGTAAAGTTAACAAAAGTAGAACGTTTTTTTCAAAAAAAGGGATTTCACCTTAAGAAATGCAGATACTCTGCTTTAAATACTAATTTGAGTCTGATGTTTTTCCCCCCGCTGGGCTAAAACATTTGATTACTTTGTTCAAAATTCTTGAGTCTTTCTCGCTCATTGAAAAACCCAAAATCTGTGATTGAGTATGTGTAAATGTTTTTAATTTAAAACATGTGACTGTTGTCTCCTGCTTCATCAATAAGTCTATTCTCAGTGTATGTGCACTGGAGGTTTAAAGTTTCCACAGTGTCCCTTCAAAACTCGCATCACACAGTCACAATTCATCACTTTATGTCATGCCATTTAAATGCAATGATTCCAACTCTTCACTAGATGGCGCTGTTTAACCCGGAGAGATCAGATCTAACGCTGGTTAGTAATATGACTACCTGCAGTTGTGTGTAACGTGTTTATTCTTACTGGTATCTAAATGTAATCCTTGGTCCCAACCCAAATAGTAATCATTTAGCATAATTTATATCTTCCTAACCCACCTAACCACCACAGTGAGCAGCGCCGCAGAAAACACTGGATTAATTCGGCCACCATATTTAAATCACTTATCCCCATGACGACGCTTTGTGATTTGCTATGGCAACATAATGCAGCGTTTTAATTTAATTTTCCACAGATCATAACAAAGATCAATGAGAGGCGGTGTTTAGCTAATTACTCATGTAGGTATTATGTTAATGTTGCTAAAGCTCAAAATATTGTCACTTTTAAACACTTTTAAACATTGTCACTGTTAAAATTACCATAAAGAAAAAAGTTCACATTACTTTAATTTCTTTCCCTAAAATGCATTTTATAACGAGTAAATTATTTTAATTAATTCGCTAGCTAAGTTACCAAGTGATGTTTCTGTCCTTCAAATATATTTATAGCATAATGTTTAAAGTTACATTGTGAGGCCTAACATTAGCTAACGTTAACGCTAATTTCTTGCTTTAATTTCTTTCCCTAAATGCATTTTATGACGAGTAAATTATTTTAATTAGTTCGCTAGCTACCAAGTGATGTTTCTGTCCTTTACATATATTTATAGCTTTAATGTTTAAAGTCACATTGTGAGGCCTAACATTAGCTAACGTTAATGCTAACGACATTAAAGGTCATTTTATCGTTAAAACTTACCCAAGGAAGCAGCTACCACACTTGAAAACACAAATACATTCTGGACAATGTATTTCCAGCATTTCTTCCTGCAGATGCAAAAGTCTTTTATGACAGCCTCACTATCTAATTGTGAGTCCTCCATGTCCAGGGAAGTAAACAAAAAGTCAACAAACTGGCACAATAATCAGATAACCAGATGAAGTGAACTACTATTTTATGTCAATAACGTTCTGCTATTTTGATTCAAGCCGAGGTTTGGTTTCGAATCAAAACAAATAATATGATGATACCTACAGAAGTAAACAGAGCAGATGACCCTATCCAGATTAATCTATCCAGATTATTGAATCTACTAGGCAACAAAAGTATGTCTCTCTGTGTTGTACAGTGACACTGTCCTGTCATTTTAGGTTCTAACATATTAGTACACAAACATCCTCTCATGTCAATTCATAAGGCTCAAGGTGCTGAGCTGGGAGAGCCACATTGTATTTGACATACAAGCTTTGTGCTCATGCGTTTGACTTGCCACATTAGGGATTTCCTAATAAGATTGGTCATGTTTTGATTGCTGCTTTCCAGGAGAGAAAAAATCTACAAAAAGATGACTGTAACATAAATGTTACTGTATAGTCCAAATAAATCTCTGCTTCTCATTTGGAAGTGATCCTTGTTGGAATAAATAAAGGAATGAAGATTCAATATTTTAATGAGCCAGTTCCCTTAAAATCAAGTGCAATCCGCAGTGGCCAAGAATAAACTACATTACATTTACATGTACTCATTTGGAAGATGCTTTTATCCAAAGTGACTTACATTTGAGGAACATACAAGCATCAACAAAGCATCAAATAAAGCATCTACAATTGACACATACTAGTAAGAGCGGCAATAAATACTAGTAAGAACTAATAGCACATATCGCATCAATGGGATAAATACCTACGGAAAGAAGTTAACAAAAAAGTGCAATCAATACAAAATAATTTTAAGGGGATGGAAGAAGAGCACAGGAAGTGCATGTTAGGGGTTAGAGGTGTTATAAGAGAAAGTGTTCTCGGAAGAGAGTTTTCAAGAGCTTCTTGAAGTTAGAGGGACATCACTGCTCTGATGGCGTGTAGTAACTTATTTGACCATCGTGGAGTCACAGATGAGAACAGCCTGGGCTGAGAATGCTTTATGTGAAGGGATGGCAGAACCAGGCAGCGTTCGTTGAGTGTAGTGGCCGAGAAGGACCGTAAACTTATGGAGTTTAGGTAGATGGGTGCAGACCCAGTAGTCATTCTGTATGAAAGCATTAGTGGCTTGAATCTGATTCGGGAGGCCATGGGTAGTTAGTAGAGGTCACACAGTAATGGAGTGACGAGTCCTTTTGGGCTGAACAAAAACCAGACGGCTACTGTAAGTAGTTTTAAGTTATGTAACTGCCATTATTAAAAGATTGAACAAACACAGTTTACAGTTCCCTGGATAAATGTGTCAAATCTAAACTTGATATAGCTTAGACTCATGAGGCAGGTTTATTTTCCAGCTAATTTGAACATGTGTCAGAGAAGCTAGACCTATTCTATAACTTACATAATAGAGATAACAAGGAAATGTAGTGCAGGACACTAAAAATGACCATACACATTTTTTTGTGCCCATAGCCCCTAATTTTTAGGCTATACATTAAAGACAAGGCTATACACTTAAACTCATCTCTGCACCAGTACAGTTTTAATCTCTGCACACTGAAACTGTTTTCACATCAGCTTCAACATTTCTAAATGTGTGAACAAGACCATCTACATGGTCAGTAGAGACAGAATGGAGGCTCACAAAATCCTTTTTTTTAAAATAGCTTTAAGAGGAGATACAACAGGGAAGATGTGTTTTAATAACAACAAAAAATAAAAACTTCATTTTCTTATTACAATCTGTAAGAACAAAGTGAAAGAGTTCATCAAAGAATTCATAAACACCTTTCATCAGTTTTATAACAGTGGTACACAGTTGTTACTGACACAAAATCATGAGTTTTCATTCATTCATTGTGGTAAAACAAATGAAAATATATTTGATCATTTTTACAGATAAAGAAAAATGAACCTTTTAACAATCTGTGTGCGAAGACGATAATGACAGCAGTAGCACAAACTCAGCAGTTTCAAATCATCTTCACTAACTGATAAGGGAAAATAAATGAACATGAACAGCATATAATGATGACCCAGATGGTGGCTTTTAGAAGAGTTAGGTTATAAAATAAGAAATTCAAATCCTCCTCAAGAGCAATCCCGATATAATCATGTACAATGACAATAAAGCAAAGAGAATAAAAGATACATCTCTTTTTTTTCATTAACCTCCTACACGTGACATCTCTCGTATCATAAATAATTAAAATCATCTAGAAGATTAAACAAGCTGTTTTCCAAGTGATAGTCATCTGAACCGGCCAGATGACATGTGCAAATAAAAACCAGAATAAATCTAGCATCTCTTACATCCCAAGAAAACCTCATATCTCAAACTAATTTTCAGTTTTTGTGAATGACACACCACGAGAGAAAGATAATACAGTTTTATCTTAAACTGTTATAAATGCATAGGTAAGACACTTTTTTCCATCCTGACAAGTAAGATCTTTGTGAGATATGTGGTTTTTCTGGGGCTTTTTTTTTATAGCTTTCACTACTACACCAAATGACAGGAAAAAAACAACACCAAACATTGCAATATGTTAAAATAAAACCTAGAAAAGTATGGAGCCCTGACTAAGCAAACAGTGAGATCAAGCAGTAAAATGACTCCAATAAGACAATTTGCAATCTGAGTTTAAAAATTGCTTTAAAATGATTAGAAATAAAGAGTTAAAGCACTGGTGTCAGAATAATTGTTGGTTTCAAGGACAAAGTGTAAGCATTTTCCCTGACTAAGGAAAAGTAGTACTCCACCCAGTGAAACGTCTTATCAAACCAGCACTAAACTTTAAGCAGATGTAAACACAATCGACACATAAAATGGCAGAAGTTAATTAGATAACTCTTTAAGAAGACCGAGTGGTGGCAAAAAGTTAGAGAGACACTGAGGACGATGCCCAGAATCCCTAAGAAGAGCAAACACACAGGCAGGCAGAGCTGGACTGACACAGATGATCCCATCAACATCAAGGCCTGTACTGATAAAGTACTCTGAATAATTAATAGTACAATTCTCATTTCTGAGGGTTTTTTTAACTGAAATTATTCCATACCTAGCCAGAAGCTAATATTTTCTGTTCATAACTAATGTTCACTTGCATGTACTTTTCACATTGAACCTCAAAACAGTTTGTGGATATGTTTTTTTTGTTGTTGTTTCTGATCAAATCATGTAAAGCCTGCATGTAGTCTAAAAGAACAATGCGCAAAAAATATTGGAATATCCTAAAAACAAAATCGTACCAGTCTTGCGTGCAACATGTTAAACATTCTTCTGACAGTATATACAGAGGTGCATGGTGTTCCTGTACATGTTGCATATGCTACACAAAGCAGCTCAATGTTGATAAATACCAAAATAACCCTTTTTTTTCTGACAATGTACAAATGCCCCACAGAGGACACAAAGCAAAGTTTCACATTAAACTCCAAACATTCATTCAAAGGTTGATTAAGACATGATTTCATTCCAAGTAGCAGACCACAGAATGGTTTGTTCATTTTAAAATTTCATTTGTTATTTAAAAAAGTCAACAATAAAAGCAACACTAGTGGTTGCAGCAGTTAAAAAGTAAATGGGCGTGTCCCATTTGTGCAGTGTGTGTGTGTGTGTATGTGTGTGTGAGGAGAAAGCATCTCTGTGCCTCCTGTTAACATACATTATATATATAATGTATAGTTTGTTAACAGGAAGCACCTTTTTTACGTCTCGCTTGGTTGCAGCAGAGGGTCCAGTGTAGGTCAGTGAAAGTTTTTATCCAGTCATGGTTGATTTATCTGACTTCTGAGACTTCAGTATCACTGGCTTACAATAAACAAAACATGTGCGCGGAGACAGCGGTCAGCTACTTCAATAGGACACTTAAGAATTTTTAAACTTAGCTTGAGAATGTATAACCTATTTAATCTGGACAGGGTTGAAAGAGGTCAGTTCTTCCTCTTCTGTTACGCAGTCTCCATTCTCCAGTTATGCTCCGTCTCTCTCCGCTCTGCTTTCCCTTTCAAACTAGTGTTGCAAAGGGACAACTGACCAACAACTTTTAGTGTCACTGAACCCTGGGATTGTATTCAAAGAACATAAAAAATGCAGTAGAGTAGACTTACAAATGCCAACCATATCTGATATAATAATTTAGCCAATTAGGCAGCGTAATAGCTACTTGCTCCACATAGCGCCAGGGACTGCAGCAGCTGCCTGGCACCATTACCTCAGAAAACATTGTCACAGGGAGACGCAGGAACTGCTGGAACCTACGATGATGAACAGTAAGTCCGTGGCGCCACAATGTTGACAAACTGTTTGCTGCTATGACCCGGGGGTAAACCAATGTTGGACGTGTGCTATCCCGCGCTGTATCTGGCCAATGTAGAAGTCTGCATTTCTGGAGAAGTCTTGACACACTGAGGAGTGGGCATCTCCCAGAGCACAGTAAAGGGCAGTGCCACCCACACTGATCACTACAGTAACCAGACAAAGCAGGAAGAGAAGCAGGCAGGAGTCCCCACCGCCAACTTCTACAGAGAAAGACAGACAGGAGGTGTAGGAGGGAAGTTACAGAGCAGTCGACTAATAATAAAGATTAGAGAAGAACTTTTGACAAATTTTATACAAATTTTTGACAGGGTTGTTACAATGGATATGTGTTTAACCCTGCCAATGTTATGAATTAGCTCATTTGTAGCAAGGCAACTGCTAGTTCAATGTTTATGGAGAGATATGAGTCTCTGAATCTTAGGCATAACCACACAAACACACCATGCTCGTAGCTTTCATCAGGGACTTTGAAGTGGACGCGTCTTTTGGCAGGTCGGGGCTGTGAGCTGACAGACACACTCACGTTGTCCACACAAATACTTCGCTTTTTCAATATGGAGACCAGGCCAGGGGCAGGAGACATCTGAGAAGCAAAACAAACAAAAGGAAACCAAAATGATGTTAGGAAGCACAAACACATATATTAACACATTCATCTTCATACACTGACAACACTGTGTATGAGGAAGAGTACACAAACAGTGTCACAAGCCATATCCACCAGGGGTCAGCACATCACACAATCACTAATCACCCACAAATGCTCCTGCCAACAGATTTACAGTTAGTTATACCGTACCAGGAACCGCTTCGTATTAACCCTCGAAAGGTCATCCCAGGTTCAACTCAAAAGTGTTCAAAATACATGAATACAGTGAACTGACCAAATGGCGGTAGAGCAAAGTCAGGCAGAGTTTCTGACATATTTAGCTATACTGCTGCTTACTGTTACGTTATGTAGTCATAATGTAGTCTTCCACATGCCTGACACAGACCTTGGAAGACGAATACTTTATTCACTCTGAGCGTCATTTGAAAGGCTGGGATTTAGAGTCAGACTGCTTACAAAGTTGAGCTGAATAACAAACGGGAGGGTAAACAGCTGACTGATCACAGATCAGTAACAACCTCTCTGTTGGTCACTAAACCCTGTCGTTTATGAATCTTTAACTAGAAAGCAGATTATAATGTGAGAAACACTGAGTTCTCTGAATTTCTTTGAGCTAAAAGTCTAATTTAGGGCTGGACAATAATACAATAACAATGATAACGGAATATTAATTTATAATTTTTTTTTCAATAACAATATAACAGATGTTCAATAAATATTCAATCAATGTTTGACTTTATTCACTTGAATCACACATGAATTAGGAATTTTCTTTTCTTTTTAAGATGTTTATTTTGTTTAGGAAAAAAAACAATAAAGCTTTTACTTAATTTTACTTGTGTATTATGGTTTACAAAGATTTTATTAGAATGGTTTTGAATGTTCTACCTCAGATTTGTGAAGTGATTCACTGTTGGGCATCAAGCGTTTAAACCACAATTAACCATCAGGTTTCTTCAACTTTCACTCAGGAGCAAAAATCAGCCTTTAAACTCGAAAGAAATAACGACTTGATACTTATTGTGATAATTATCAAACCAATCATTGAAAGATATGAAACGTCCAGCCCTAGTCTAATTCTTTAAAAATCAAAAAGAAGAAACTAGAAGAATGGAAAGAGTAAAAGGCTACCTATTAAGTCTGAAATAAGCACTGCAGATACAATGTTCAATCAATTTATAGTTACGTTTTTTCATAAATATAGGACGATTTTTATTAAGAAGTGTGGGAACTAAGTTTCAGTTCTGCACCCTGAGTAGACCCATTACAGAGATCTAAAACAGGGAAACAAAATGAACTTCTACTTTCAAGTACTACAGCAACCACTTCTTAAACAATATCTCCCTGGCTGCTCTACATCCTGTATTTCATAAGAGCGGTCCATTTCTCTGTTTAGCGTTGTGCCTCATTTCTTAACGTCTCTGTTCAGATATGAAACCAAATATAGGAATCCATTCTGAAATAATCAGATCAGAATTACAACACGGTACACCTGCTAGATGCTGAGAAGTGCATGACATTTTCAGTTCTTCTATTTTCTGTCTAATTCTCTCAGTATAGAAGAGCTTAAGGTCAAATTGGCTTCACATCCGCAAAACAAGTCCACAGACTGTGTATCACAGTAATGGCTAGGTAATACCATTAAGGCTGCTCAACAGGGCACCATGCACTCCATTATAAAGGACTTAGATATGCAGAGACAGTCAAACACAAGCCTTAAAATGGTTCTCAAAACATCACTTTGAGGTTCTCATTTTTAAAATCTGTTTGTGGTTCAACAATTGTATTTTTTTTAGTTAAATAGTTACTACTTAAGACTCTTAAGCTGAAAGGAAGACAAATTATGCCAGATCAAATGCATAACTATAACCCCAACTCTACATACATACACACAAGCACCCATGCAAATGCATTTACAAATAATTAATGAAAACAAATAAAATCAATGTAACATAACTTGGTAAACATATGAAGAGTCTGTCAAGGTTACTCTCCCTTACTCGTCCAAAGAAATGCATGATAATGTACACACCTCCTCTACAGTGATGAGTTTAGCCATGTCGTCCAGTGAGGCAGCTTCTCTGATGATGTCCACTTGCTCTACATCATACTCCTCTTCCTCTTCCTCCTCCGTCCCCTCCTCACGCTGCTTCATATGAGCCTCTTGAGGAAAGTGGGCCTCCTGGTACAGACAGGTCGTAGTGCTCTAAAGTGATAATGGATGGCAGTCATAATTATTAATCTAAAATAACTATCAATGTGCAGTTATGGAGACAGCAATCGCTTATGTTACTGTATCTCTATTGGACTGCAATAACATAATTCTCATTCTTTATTGAAATGTATAAGATAGTGAAAGCTGATAAATCTGCTGTTCAAAACACCCAGTGATGAGTAGGTTGTATCCAGGAAAAACTAATTCCCTCTATTAGAGGGAAGTGACAGGTTTTATGTAGGTAAATAGAGGAACTGAGTAGTTAGCATGAGCTGGAATTGGCACCTTGTTTTCAAAAACCTAGAACAACAAAAAGTCATCAACTCAAAACTATAATACTGGTAATTAATGGAAACGACAGACTTTAAAATGTTGATTGCATTTCACAATATTTACTTTAATTTGTTGTGCTTTTAATATGTTTGGTAAAAAATATCTTCAAAGCTAAGTAGCCGACAAATTCTGACCTGGGTGTCCTCATGTAGCTTCTCCTCAGCTAGGGCTTCCTGGTGCAGCTGTTGTACCTCCACCTCTGCCACGCTGACCAGAGTCTCCACTGGGAGAGCTTTCTGACAAGAGGGAACGTCTCTTTCCTTCTGCTTCTCCTCCTCGTCATCTTCTCCCTCATCTTCCATCTCCAAAGCCTCGGCTGCCTCCTCCACTTCCCTCTCCTCTTCTTCCCTTTTTGCCTCCCTTTCCTGTGCTAGACCTAAATCTCCTCCCTGCTGCTCTGCGGGCTTGGACTGATCCATTTCTCCAGCTGTAGAGGGGTGCAGTTCATCTCCTATAACTGAAATGGTGTATCCTACCCCTCCTTCTGTCTCTCCTCCCTCTCTGTTGCTGCCCTGCCTGTCAGTCAGCTGAGCTCCATGGAAACAGCCCCTCCCCTCTAAATCCCTGTCTGTGTCTCCTCTGTCCTTTCCTGAGATCTCAGGCGAATTGAGCCCATCAGCCAAATTAATGGACGGTATGACTGGATGTCTGCTCTGAGAACATGAGCAGTCGCCTGCTCTCTGCTCTCTCCCTCTGCCAACCTGACAGGCTGGATGAAAAAGAGAAACAGAGAGTGGGGTTTGGTATAGAGAGAGGGGTGACAGTAAGGGGGACAGAGAAAAAATAAAGCGTGAATAAAAAAGTTTACTGAACGTGAAGGCATTAGTGCACTTTCATAGTTTGTCATTAGAACAATAATAAATTCTCTACAGTGACAGCAATTTCTTTACTATCTGCAGGGAGAACTGCTCTGAAATATGATCCCAGGTCCAAAACAGATAGACATAAAACCTCTTAAAATACATATTTCAACACTGTTACACTCACAGTGAGTGTATAATGCAATGGGAGCTGCCTGCATCGGATTTTCAACCAACCAACTAAAATACAACCAACCAACTGGAAAAAATGCAGCAGGGTGGGAAATTAGCACCAGATATGAAAGTGGTTCATGGATACCAGACACAAAATAATGATTTACTGTAATTAAAAATGTTATGACTTAAAGGTGTGTAAGCAATTCTAATCCCATACACATCTTTTTGCCATATTCAGCGAGCATCTCCTCACAGTCTGTTAGTCCTGCTCTGTGTGTGCTGAAAAAAATCCAGCTCTGGCTCTGTAAATGGGAAACATACAAAGTAGCCTGCACCTCCCGAAACAACACTATTCCAGCTTTCTTTCTGTTTCACCAAGACATGCTGTTGTTGTGATGTTAGCTATAGCAGCAAGAGAGTTGTGAGGTAAAGCAGTCTGGAGCTAGTGTGCTGCCTCTATAAGTGTCTCATCATCTCTACATGTTGCAGCAGCAACTGTAGCTACAGTTTCCTTATCCACAACTTAGCTAACATTAATTGCATTACTTTCTGTGTCGTTGTTCGCTCTATGTCATGGTACTGGATTTCTCTAGAATCGCATGCTCCACCTTTAAATAAAAGCTTTCAGAAACATAAAGATTGCTTTACATGTCTTTGTCCAATTACTACAAATTCCATGTGAATTAGATTATAACCAAATACTCAATGAGATAAAAGTGAAAGTTCATTGCTGATTTAAAGTCCACTAACCACCTTTTCTAAAACATTCAACTGAATCAGGAGATGTGGCTGAAAGTTTATTTTCCTTTTGGTTGAAAGCTCTGGAAAGAGCAAGTATGTGGACCTTGAGTTCAGACATAACTACCCTCTGAGAAACCACTGATTTATGTATTTCAATATGACATGAAATCTTCCAGTTTGGTGGGCCATACTGTAAGTATAAGTGGTTTGTAAGTTAATGGTCTAAAATGTGCAAAAAAACAACCAACAATACTCACAAACACTGATAATAATTTTAAGCCACTCACTCACCTGAGGTATGTAGAGGCAGTGCACCACCTTCTTCAAATGAAGGCCTCAAAAGGTCCAGAGATGCACACTACACACACACATAAACACACATAAATATATGATACACTACTACATTTACATAAACTACGCAGTTTAGTAATGTGTCTAACCCACAGGCACACAAACACTAAACTAAACACTTTACACCATAAACATCTAGTAGATATTTTACATGCAACATGACATCAGGGACTTGAAATGCAAAATCCACATTCATCCTCCCTTATCTTATATGTATGTACATTCTCTCTCTGTAACACACACACACACACACACACACACAGAAACAGAAATGATGATTGTCTTACCACAGCATCTGTAGCTCTTGGTCTATGAAGAGAAGAGAGAAAGAAAGATAAAGTGAGATGGTCAAAGCAATGAAGGTCTGTTCTTGGTTTTAGTAAATGAAGACGTGAAAGATGAGTGACCCTTCTCTACTCTCCCGAGCTAATATTAGCCTGAACACATTTCCCTGGCTATTAGAACGTGTGTGTGTGTGTGTGTGTGTGTGTGTGTGTGTGTGTAGCGAAGTGAAACCCTAGCCATGTGATGGCTCAAATGTCTGAAAGTGCAGCAGCAGCAAAGGGCCATATGTTTAAACTATAAATGTAGTGCTCACCCCACACATAGACATCCATGCTCCTCGTCATGCAGACAGACACACACACATCACATGTGTGGGGTCTTACAGAATATGCAGGTGTGTACGTGTGTGTGCAGGTATAGTACACAGAGGACTCCTTTAATTAAATATTGAAAACTGCCAAAGGGGACTTTGACTACTTGTTACACTTGCATAAGCACACCCCACAACAGACACATGCTACACCCCATATACACACAGCACACACAAAGTCATTATTACAGTAGCACAACAGAGATAATTGATTACTGTGTTGTGAAAACAACATTTCCTGGAATATTGCAACAACATAAAAGCCACCACACATATTATAGTCAACCTTAACATGCTATACATTTAAAGAAAGTGTCTGACAGTTGGGTAAATATGCTTGTATACAGACAGGTTAGTAAATAGTAGAAAGACAAAAAAGTAGGAGAAACAACATTGGGGAAAAAATATGCATTCTTGTAAATCCAAATCAGTCTTATTTACATATATCTCTTTTGTTTTAGTCACAAAGAGCAGAGGAATAAAGGAGTTACACTACCGTTCAAAAGTTTGGGGTCACTTAGAAATGTCCTTATTTTTGGAAGAAAAGCACTGTTTTCTTCAATGG
>JAPMOB010220933.1:0-39975 GCA_029875015.1 Lepomis gibbosus | reverse complement strand
TATATATATATAGTACAGTGAATTAAATTTTTATTTGTATTTGTGTGTTTAAAAGATTTGAACTTTAAACTTACTTTAAAACTGACAAACAGAAAAAGTTAGTGACTAGCTGGTGAGCTAAGTAGCCTGTTGGTAGAGACCAGAAACAGAGCTCACCCTTCAGGTGAGCAGAAACAAAACTCCATATGAATGATAATGTTTCTTTGTTTCAACTACAAGATAATGACAGTGTTACGGCTTGTTGTGCTGTCCCAAGTGGCCAAAAATAAATTAAGATGTACACCAAGATAATCTATGCTTAGAAGAAAGGTCCATCAAGTCAGTGTTTATAATGTGCAATAGTGTAAGGGTGTATACCAAAGCTAGAAGTAATCGGTTTGTTAGCCTTGCTAATATCTATTTAAGAGAATGATATTATCCATGACATAGAAAGAATATTTCAATGGTTTGAGTAAATATCAAAAAAAGAATGTTTTTGACCCTCAGGCATGTGTCATCAACCATGTCATGTCAATGAAAAACAAATTAAATATTCAGTTTTAGTGTCTCTGTTAAAGGCAGTGTCATTCTTTTTAATAACACCTACAGCTAATTCAGACAAGCAGTGATGGAGTTCACACGCACAACACAGCTTTTTATGTTTTCTTTTTTCTTCTACTTTCAACTTCAAGAAATATGTTAGAGCAAGGGTAAGCAGAAATGTCTCCATCTTGTGTATTTAGTGTCCCCATTCCATATTTGGAACTTTTAGAGATGTATTTAATGTCACAGATGACATGTAGTAATCTGAGAAAATATATCTCAATTTGTATGGTATTTTAGGATATTGTGTGTATGTTCTTGTATTTACATATACATAAAAATCATATACTCTATGGTGTTGGAAATGAAGGGTTTTGTACCAAAATACTAAAAAATATCCACTGAAGATATATTACTTTAATTCAGGCATTAATTTGGAAAAACTGTGTTCAATTGTTACATACCGTGTATGTATGCAATTGTGTCATGCAAGTAAGTGACTTATTTCTTTCTTTGCATTGTGGATATTTTGTTTTGGAACAAAATCTTCAGCATGCCTGTGCTGAAAGCAGACTATTGTCCATCAAGTGTCGGTTTTGTTCTCGCCTGGTCTCCCTTTGTGTTTCACATGGTGTATGTTTCAAGGTGTTAAAATTACCCCTGACTGTATCCTCTGACCTTTGACATTACTGGCGTTAATTTGTGTTCTCAATTTCCCTTTCTTTTAAAAGAGTGCACTGAACCAGAGTATGAGGTTCCTGGAGAGAACAGCCTCAGACCTGCCAGTAAGTAAACCAGTCCTTTAGTCTGAATCAGAAATCTAGGCTCAGAGTTAGGCTTAAACTAATATCCAATTTCTTCTCTGCAGAACAAAGTTTTAGCAGTTCTTGATGCCATTGATGCTGCCCAGTACCTCATCTCCCAGAATGCTACACATTTAATAATTCGGGTAACTGAAGGGTCACTTGCTTTGCTTATAAGCTCAATTTGTTAAAGGTCTGTAACTCACATTATGTCTTAATCTTCCTCAGGAAACAGGAAAATTCACAGCGACTATTGTTGGCTACTTCCATCAATACATAGAATGGGTCAAAACATCTGTAAGTGTTTGTTTGTTCATTTGTTTGACTTGTGCTGCAGTTCTAATGTGTTGACTTACAGTATGTGTTTAGTTCAGTAGTCATTTTAGTCAAAACCAAACACTGGTGGTACACAGAGTTTTGTACTAGCAAAAATACCTTTGCATGTTACATAAGAGTTTTTGAGTAAATATAGCAAAGACAAATATAACAATTACAACCTCTATAACTTTGAGGAATTTGCTTTGTGGCATATTGGTTTCTGCCGTTAATCTAAGGAATCCAAAACAACATAAAAAAAATCCTGAAGTTGTTTTGTCTAGCTCAGAGCTGTCAATAGAATACTTTTATTTCAATCAGAATGTTTTTGTTGTTTTGCAAAAACAGTTCATGTGCAGGGATCTATTTTGCAATGTTTATTGACGTTTTCGGCAGCAGCATTTAATTTTATTAAGCATAAAACAGAATTTAATATACAGAGTAAGGAGTTAGAATTATTGTTGATATACAGTATGTATTCCTTATTCTGTTGTGTGCTGACATTTATATCTTGCTCTGTGTAGCTGGCCATGGAGGTTGCACCGTGCAAGCCCTTCAGCAACATGGTGGACACGACGGAAATCATTACATGCAGTTTCTTGGTCGACTCCATGGTAATTATAGAGAGAATACAGGAAAACAAACCCTATTTAAACAGGGGTAGGAATGTATTTTAAAAGGACAGGGTGGTTAGCTGGAGCTCATTGGGGTTGGATATATTACAAAAGATTTTTGTACTCCATTTTGGTAATTTAAGTTTGCAAAGAAACTTTTCAAATGCGACAACAGTCATCATACAGTATACCCATCATTTTGTCACAGCCAATATGATATGTTTTGATTATTGTTGATGTAAAAACACAGCAACAGTCATTTTGATGGGATTTAGTTTGGTCAAAATTTGGTTTTCTTATTATAACATATATTTTGTTAAAATGTTGGATAAGGTAGATCAAAAATACGCAATATATAGGGTATTCAAAAATTACCTCAGTTTGGAACTGTGACAGTTTGAAAAGCTGCAGCTAAGGATGTTATTCTCGATTGATAAATCTGGACATTAGTCTCTCGATTAATCAATTAATCATTTCTTATACCAAATATCGTATTATAGTGAAAAATGTCCTAAAGCCCAAGGTGACATCTTTCAAATTGCCTATTTTGTTCAAACAATATTCTGAAACCCAAAAACATTTAATTTACTATCACAAAGGACAAACAAAAGAACCTGGACCTCAAGAATGTTTGGCATTTGTTTCGGAAAAATGGCTTCAGCGATTATTAGATTATCAAAATAGGGCTACTTGTTTATTAATATGCCGATCAACTAATCAATTAATGGACCAATCGTTTCAGCTCTAATAACTTGTTGTTGTTTTTTTACAGAACACATTCTGGATGGGCCTTGGCTGCAGCACACTCTTCCTGCTCCCAAGCATTATTCTAGCAGTGAAACTAGCCAAACACTACCGTAGGATGGAAACAGAAGACGTTTACGATGAGTAAGTACTTGTACTTGTAATTTTGTAGTTTATATTTAATGAGATATGATATCCTTACTCAGTGGTTGCAGGACATCCTTCTTTCTCTTCAGTTTCTTATTCTCTAACTGCTTTCTACCTGAAGTGCTAATTATAGGACTGAATTTCACTTTTCAGTTTATAGTTTGCTAAATCACATGCTTAAAGGTACAACATGTAAGATTTGGCCAGAATTTTAGTTTAAAACATTTAAAAATTATCAAACATGATCAACAAAATATGAAGTAACATAAGTAATATGAAGTAAGTTGATGTCATGTCAAAGACCTCTATATATTATGTTGCAGAGGTATCTACTGAAGTTAGCACGCTAACCAGCTAGAAATAGAGCTGCCCCGAGGTCTTGCCAATCAGTGCTGCAGCACGAGCTGCTTACCCTTCACTTGTGCTCCTCGATCTCTCGCTCCTCTGCTTACTATACCTTTAGTTGTCTCCTAGTACCTCTTGATCTACCCTGTCTCTGACTGGGCAGACTGGGTGTAAAATTGTTGTTGTCTGAGAACACACAGGAGCACCTTGTTGCACCCTTCCTCTCGGCACTCATGTTAATTGATTGGGCTGTTCAGGCGGAGTGAGACGGTGTAGGTACAGACGTGAGCGAAACTGGCCAGAAAACACACTGATAATATCCTATAAAATATGTAAATTATATATGATATAAATAGTCTATTCTGGTAAATTATGAAATATAGATCCCGTGCTTGCCAAATTACATTATTACATTACTTATTCATGTTGCCTATTTGTCAGTTGTGACAGAGAGGAGCAGACACAGACAGGGGAGAAGCCCCTCTTCACATCATCACACAAGGCGTTGCCCTTCTAATCCAGGAACTCGTAAAATTAATTCATGAGATTATTATAAAGATCAGCTCTACATGTGATTAGAAAATAGCAGAGGAGCTGAATGAAGATGTTTTTCTGGCTGTGGGGGGAGGAGGTGAAAAGCTGCCACCTATTTGTTTGTAGCATGTGGCCAGGAATTACAAATTGTACCTTCAAGGATTTGATTATTATTTGATATTTAGATTCAACACAACCTTTTTAGGGATTCTTTTTTGGTCACTGTAGCTCTGTTGTTCAGTGTTTATTTATTTTCCTCCCTTGTCTCTTCCTTATAGTTCCTCTGTTTCTGGGACTTGGCATTTTACTTTGTGATAACCATTTCTACTATTTCCATCTTCCATATCTTTTATTTTTTGTGTCATTCCTCTCTGTCAAGCACTTGGCACTTTACAAAGAAACATTGATGCATTTGTCAAATTATATTCCTTCTTCATGGACATTTTGTTCGCCCTCAATAGACTCATTTAATCATGGCTTTACACAAATACAACACAGTGTCTTGATCAGTGGCGTCTCTTGCCGTGTGATCTGTGCTGGATTACAGGCAACATTCTGGTGCATTTCTATCGCTGAACATTTCAACAACATTTTTATGTTGGGTTTTTTTTGTGTATCTTTATAGCATTGAGACAATTCCCATGAAGACGTAAGACATTTTACCCAACTTCCTCTCCTTCTCAATTTTCAATCTTTTTCTATGTCTGCTTTTCTCTGGATCTTGTACATATAATTGTATACTAAATTCTTGGTGCTGGTTTATGTTTTTAAGCTTGGAATTGATCTTATGAGTGGATGGTGTGGCTTCTTGTCGTGTGCTACCTTTTAAAAGTGCCCCTTACTTTTCATGAAGGGCTCTTGCAATCATTACCTTACAAGTCCACCTGTTTTTGTAAGTTATAGTGTAAATAAAACAATATGGTTTGTATTAAAAAAAATATTTATCTCCTAACATTCTTGAAAGGTTTGACTACTCAAAAAGATTTTTACTCTAAACATTCAGCATGCCATGTCTCTCACATTACATTTTTCATCCCTTTTTGTATACGATATTTTGTTTTCAGTATGGAAATTGGTAATAATGGTTATCATAGTGAGGTCTCACAAGGTATTCCAAATCCTATGATGACAAGGTAAACATTATACTAATCCTGTTACTGCATGTTCTGGGAGGTGGAGGCATGCTTAGGGAAGTGGGTTTTTTATAATGACGTGGTCGGACACAGTGCATGCCTTTGAGGGAGTTGATTCATTGCACATACATTTATACACACACACATGCATAAAAACGTGAAAGCTGACAAGTAGTGGTGGCTTTTTCTTGGAAAACATCCTCTATGGGATATTGTATCAAAAAAGTCAAAGTACTTTTAACAGATTTAAATTTCAAGAAACAATTTGGGAAATATTTGTACTCACTTTCTTTCTGAGAATAAGATTAGAAGATTGGCTCCACTCTCGTGTTTGTGTGTTAAGTATGGCGCTATAGCCAAGAAGCCATTAGCACATTTTAACATAAAGACTGGAAACAAGGGAAAACTAGCCTCGCTATGTCTAAAATTAAAATTTGCTTACCAACTCCTCTGAAGCTCACATATTAACATAATGTATTCTATCTTGTGAAAAACAGCTAGGCACAATGACAATTGTGTCCTGTTGTTCGTCAAGAAAATTTCAGCACAAAACTTACTCTTAATCTTTCATGAAATTTGTACATTAATTTGCCCTTCAGGATGAATTGTATGATGTTGCCTCTTACTTTTAATGTCACACCATGATCAGGTCAAAACTGTAATTTGTCCAAGCTTTGGTTTACCAGATAAATCTGCAAAACTAACAACATTCCCATCAGCCTCAGCTGTGTTTATTGCTAAACAGCAAATATTAGCATGCTAACACAGTTTAACTAAGATGCTAAGCATGGTAAACATTACAACTGTGAGACATCATAGCTACAGCATGTTAGCATTTTCACTGTAAGCATGCCAACATGCTGAAGTTAACATTTCATCAGTGAGCTTTAGAGGTGGTGGTAATCACATTTTTTGGAGGGACCCTGGTTAGCTGCTCCCTGTTAAGTCTTTTTATATACTAAGCTAAGCTAACTATGTTCTGACTTAAGCTCTGTACTTAACACACAGAAATAAAGTGATTCGCTGTTGTAAATTCTTTGCTCAGTCTGTCTCGTGTTAACAATTTTGCTACCATTACTTCTCTCTGTCTTTTTGCCAAATGTTCTATGTGTTTTTTGGGAAATCTACCATATCACTAACCTACTGCATGCTCTGTGTGCACATGAGGAATGTGGAATGTGGAAGTGGAATGAAAAGAATTTCCTGTTTCCTCTCATTTAGAGTCAGCCAAAGTCCGATGAATGTACACCTGATCATTTTGTTCAGAGAGAGGCAAGCATGTCAAGCTTTGGTGTGACGCTGGGAATGCTGCTCCTTTGATTTCCTTCTTAATCTAACAAAATGTCTAACTGCATGTTAAATGTATTTTTAAGTTGCATTTTGACAAAAAATTGTTTGGACAGCCAAACTATTGTAACAGGAGCTAAAGGAAGAGAGCAAAACAGCTAAATTAAATAGAAGACCAGGCCCTAGTTGGTCTTAGCTTCCACAATTATCCCACAATTATCCCACTTTTAAACTTGTTAAATTTACACAAGTGAAGTTTCATTCCAAAAAGAGCTATCCACTTTTTAAGCAAATGCTGCCTTGCTGGAAAGTTAAACCTAAGAAAGTAATTTATTTACCATTTTGTTGATCAATAAACAAAATATTTTTAAAGTTGAATTTGTCTTATTTTTCATAAACATTTAGTAATTAATTCATAAAATGGATAAAAGATGTTGAAATGAAACTTACAAATGTCCAAAAATCAAATTTTAAGGGGGCACTGATTAATCTATGATTTCCATTGACTTTTATCAACAAACAGTAATGATGACACTTCACCCACATGTTTCTCTTTAAACCATGTTAACACGTAAAGTGACACAAGCACTGAAGTCACATTTACACAACAGGAGTATGTAAATAAGCATTTTTCACACAAAAAATGTAATGTGATGGAAATATGTCTGTTTATCTAACTTCTAGGTTTTGAGAGCCAGAAATCTCAGAACCTGGTGCAAGAATGCTTGTGTCACTGGTATTACACAGTCAACCACTTTGATTAAATTGTTAAATTGTGCTTTCAGAAAGGGAGAACCTTCCTTATTGCCCCATTAACTGACCATGCAGTTTATCTGTCTTAATGCCTCAGAGGATGTTGATGAAGCTGTTCTGCTCTCTGACTGTGAACTGTTCGTCCTGCTCCTCTTCACCAAGTAAAAGAAGAGAAGCAGACGGCACTTTCACACAATGGCAATTGTTGAAATTTGTGTCTGTACTATTTATGTTTTGCCCTGTGTGTGTCCCTGCGCTGGTAGCATCCCTACCTATGACACTATGAACAGGTTCCCACGGGCCTCAGCTCCTCCAAGGCACATCGACTGGTGACAGAGAGCTAGCACTTATTCTTGCTCCTGAAAGGTACAAAAGCTACGTGTCAGACCTCTGTTTCTCTAACAACGTTTTATTTAATTCCTTCCTGCCAATCCTTCTAATTAAGTCCTTATTTTGCACAGCTGTCATCTCATCCTGCAGTTTGTCTGCCGTCACCATGTCATCCACCCATCTCCTTATTTTTAACCTCATTTCTTTGTATTTCTCATGTACCCCTCTAAAAAAACTCTTTAACACTTTTTTACAGCTTGTTTTAGTGCTTTTCTGCTCACAGTGACTTTGCAGGAAAACCATCATGGTGAGAACTGCTAATTTTGGAATCACTAACGAACCATAAATGTCCTCACAGTGTTTCTGTCTGACAACTTGTGACATATTAGTCAGAATGCTGTAGAACAGAGAAGCTGAATGTGTTAATTCCCCATTCCTTGCTTATTGAGAATAACATTATTTGGTACTAAAAACTGCCTTTTTTTTAACAAAACAGTAAGTAACCTGTCTGACTAGCTTCATCCCTTTATTGGGACATTACTTTCCAGTTACTATGAATCCTTAGAAGTTAAATTTTTACAAAACACCATATTTAAAATATAAATAGCCTTGTGGTGTATTTTCAATATCTCTGTCCACTCTATGTTAGTTACTATTAGTGCTGGCAGGGTCTGCTGTTCACTGTAACTATCCAAATTTAATGCTTCAACCAAATACACATAAAATTATACATGACGAATGTGACAGAAAATAACAATGTTTGTTTTTAAAAAGGGAATATATATAAATATATATATCTTATGAATTTCAATTTTTTTTTTCATTTTTTTCATTTTTTTTCTCTCAAAAGTGTCATACTGTTTCTTTAAGTGACAAAGTAAAAAAAAATGTTTGCTTCATTTAGATTTGACAGTAAAATAAATATTTATGGCATTACATTAAAAACTTATGTACAACTACAAATGATATATAAAATATGTCACATAAGTTAATTTCATAGTTTCTCCCTAATTATAAACTGCATCTTTGAGTATAGCTTTACAGGACAGCAGGTTGTACAGTATGTGAATATAACAATAGTTAGAATTTTTCAGTAGCAAAAAGTACTATGCAGTCTTTTAAAACAATATGGAGCGTCATGAAAGCATTACTGACTGCACTCTTATGTCTGGTATTTCACAAACCAGCCAGAGCTGCATTAATCTCCTGGGCCTTGCAAAAGAAATAATGCAACAAAGTATGTTTTGAATTATTCACCTAATATTTAACAAAATCTAATTCATTTTTCTCCAATATTTGCCTTGCCAGTGCCGTCGGAAACTGGAACTAAAATGCACCATAGTAAGTTTGCCTTCTTACATTTTTTACATTTTACATTGTACCCATTTAGCTCAGTCTGTTGCAATCCAACAGCGAAATGAGTTCTGATTCCCAGATCAATAGCGAGGAATCCAGTGGTTCAGAATCACTAGTAATTTTTGCTTTTGTAAAGCAGTTTTACATTAATGAAGAATTTTCGGTCTTAAGAGAAAGACTGATCAATATTGCCAAGATAATGACATTTTTTGGGGCTGAAGGTGATTTATATTGGAAATAAGTGAGATCACACAAGTTTTTTATTTATTTAATTTCAAGACTCAATATACGGTTTTAATCGTGCAGTTTCATTATTATGTAAGAGATCATTGACACAAAGTGAGTTAAGAAAAGGAGTAGAAGTTTTCCTAAATTGGTACAAAAGTGTGGCAACATGTATGTGCCATAATATGTGAAGCAATGTCCAGATATATTCAGTATATTTTGTGTTTACTAATCTAAACCTTTCTTTTGTTCTATCTATTTTCAAATTGTTTGTTTCAGGCCCCTCGGATCAGCTGAAGCTCAGTAAAAGATGATTCTTTACAAAAGAAGAAGAACACACAAAGCCCTTTGGTGCCCTCTTTAGTGATAAACTCAACTTCCACAACCAGGCAGATCACAGCCTACAGTACAGTTACCTGCTCTCCAGCAACCCCCTGCCCCTCCAAGAAACTCTGCCTGCAGAACATCAAACTCTTCTCCCTCAGCATCAATCTGAGCCAGACTTGTTCTGCATTTTTTTCAAATGACTGCTGTGTCTGCGTTTACATTTGTTCAGACACAAAACCAAGCTGAAAATGCATTCAGCAAGAGGACATGACAATAACTGTGATGTCTTTTGATTTTAATGTACTTGTTTTTGCTTAAGAAGACAGCGACTGAAAGGTCACCCAAAGGTTGTGGCAAGCTGCTAGAGGAAATTTTTTCTCCTGCATTTCGAATGGATGTATCATATTCAACACAAGCTAATGTTAAAAGTGGAACAGTGTCGATACAACTGTGAGGTTGAAGTGTTTTTTTGAAAATAGCACCTCCCTTTTTAACGACAGCATGTGTGAATTGGTGGGTGTGTGCTATCTTAATGATTGAGAACTGGATGATTTTAACAAAGTGGGTTTAAAAAATGAAACAGCTTGTTCCCAGGCAGATTTTTTAATATGAAGAATTTAAGCATGGCTTTTTAAAATGTTTACAATATTACAAAACTTTCAGAGTTTCACTGGTTTGGAGAAAATTGCAAATGACTGGTTGCCTTTCTGAAGTATGTGTCACCCTGGCATTTTGACAGATGTGCTTCTTCTCAAGGGAAAATCCACCCATAGATGCACTTACACTGTTAAAAATCACCAATCTATGATGTTCAATGTGGAAATGGATTTTTTTTTATATAGTTTTAAAAAGTACTCTTTACTTTTACTTGTCATCTAATGTTGTGCCACGTCTTCATTTCCTTCATTTCCCAGAATGCCTTTAAACAAAAATATTAACAATATTATAGAAATTATTATAAAAAAAAGACAAACTTTCATAACATGGCTTGTTACTGCATTCTGGTTCATTAAGGCAGAATACAGTTTGTATTTTAACTACATTTTAAACCGGTGGTTCCCAAATATCTTGTCTAGTTACCCTTTTAAAATGAATCAGTTTATATTTGCAGCTCCTCCTTACAGGTTGTATACGTCAATGAGTGGTACGTTTGATCAAAGAGTGATTTTCTCTTCACAGACTGGTTCATTTGAATAGTTTTTAAAGCCCGAAAAAGATATCCAATATAAGAAATATCACAAACATTAGACCCCTCAGACTTCTCTTAGGACCATTTAGGGAGCATCACCCCCAGGTTGGGTACGACTGTCTCCATTGTAGATGTACTGGAAATATCTAACCACGACATCCCGCCATCAATATTTGGCTGTTAATCACAAGAGTACCAACAAAACACCTCCTAACAACAAAATCTAGGGTTTTAGGGTGGATTTTCCCTCTAATTCACATTATAAAATCAGAACATAAATTCTTAGTACATCACACACTATTACAAAAGTGTTGGGTTTATAGATTTTTCCCTAGGTGATGAATAGATTAACAACACAAGCTATCATGTTGAGTTCACTAACATGACATTTTTATTGATATCCTTCTTGCATTCCAGGTGATGATACCTTTTAAAGTGGAGAAATACTTTCTCAAGCCAAATTATTCTTTTTTACTGTAGGTCTCAGGTCTTCAGTAGTCTATCAAGTATGTGCTTATTTTGTTTCTGCTTTTGAAAACCCCACAGTAGCTATGGATACATTTAAAAAATATGAAACAACTGAATGTATCCAAGAGCTGTTTTTTATTTGTATTACTTGAAATATGCTGAACTCTATCACTAACTCATTGGACAAGCTAATCCAGTTTTCCACCCACCTCACCTCCATGTTTACAGGTTAGATCTGCAGCTGCTGTCAGCATCTGTTCGGCGTAGTAATGATGGGGATAACTTAGACAATCCAGTGAGCGCTGTCAATCAAATAGTAAAAAACCAGTAGAATGCTTTATGGTTTACACAGTTGATAGTGTTGATGCACACTGAAAATAATAATGTCCATCTTAACATTGAAATTGTGTATATTTCTCTAATTAGCATTGAAAACTACAAACAATATTTAATCTCCTGTACATGATTCTCTTTTAAATTACCATTTTTAATCAGATCAAAAGGAATAGCCCATAGTTTTTGTAATTTTACATACATGTTTTGGCCACAAAGATACTGATCCAGATGATCCTGATAGTGCTAGAAAGCTCGCTAGCTAACTTTCTTGTTCTACAAAAAGTAGTTCATATACTAGTACATCTACAGTACTGTATACTACAGTATATGTAGTAATAGTAGCTATACAAGCAGTGCATAGTAGGCTTATACACTGCATATACCAGGAAAAAAAATCCTACCATCATAATTATAAGATAGCATAAGTTAGTTAGTTGACAGTACTTGTTTCAGTTTCAGTACCCAGTTTCTTGTTAAGATGGATATTTTTAAAGTATCTGTGTGCTGACTTTGACAGGACTATCATTGGTTTTCTTGTCTGCTAGAGTCTGGATGTGACCCGTCTTGGGAGAAAAATTGTATGATTTTACTAAGTGCTTAAACTAGATATCATGTATCCAAACCCTGGATGGATGTGTCAGGAAAGATACATTGGTAACTGGTTTGAAAATATGCTCCAAAGTTGGGCACACATGGAAGAAGAACATATTATGTGAAGGTGAAAGGAGAGTGTATAAATTGTGAATAAACTTTGAAATTCAATTTAATGCCCTATTGCTGTCAATCTTTTCCAGTTTTCTTTAAACTTTAGTGCCTTTCTAAGAATGCCAAATTGAATTTCTCATTATATATTTGGATAACATGCTTTAAATTTGGGCAAATATTTTGCCTAATCCAAATGAAACATGATTTTAAATGAGCACAGCCGCATGTATTAATAGCAAAATGGGAAATTATATAAACTTTCCAATAGTGTGTCACCGAAAGTCAGTGTATGATACTTAATGTTCTTTATGCAAAAGAAATGATGTATAACATGAAACATCTCACTCAAATTGTATCTTAAAACTTTAAAACAAGAATGCTCATTCTTATGTGGTGCTGCCATTGCTGCCCAGAACCCACTGCGTTGCATTACTGGCCAGCTATTTTCAATAGGAGATGATTATCTTCTTCCATGAGCTTCGTTCTGAGGTTTTCTCAGGCACCAACAAGTATGTGAATAAACAGCAAAACCACATGCCATCCTCATTCCTACTTCTAAACAGGCTTGTAAACAGATGAGAACAAAAAAAAACTTTTAAAAAACAGAAGCAGCGGTTTAGAGAAAACCTCTTTTATTGTGTTTATTTACACATCAAAAGCTGTGTTGGAACAGTCATTTCCAGGAAGTTGTACATTACTTTATGTACAATCCATCTATAGTTTGATGAGTAGAGCTCTACACTAACACTGCCAGCAAGAGCTCCAATCATATAATATAATGCACTTTAAGAGGATTTGGTGAAAAGCATTCACAAATTAAAATGAATAATACTGTTTACTATCATCAGGATTCAATGAGAGAAAATACCCCACATTATAGATATCTTCATTTTAATGGCTTTATAGCTTTCTATTTATTAATCAATGTATTATTGCAGCTCCACATATACACAGCTTTAATCTTTTTAATGTGTCTTGCCATGTTTATCGGATTTGTCTGGCTCTGTGTTAAGAACTGCCACAAAAAACTTCCCCTCGTAGGGATCAATAAAGCTGTATTGAACTGAACATTACACACACCAGTAGACAGCATACACAGGCCGATACTTCAATCAGACAACATGTGTTGGTAAATATGCTGCAATCTCAGGGGAACACAAACACTCTGGGGGTAGGGGAGCAAGACTAATAAGAGTCTGTGATAATTTTGTGTTTAGGTGCAGGGTAAGCGTTCCACATCAAAAAAGCCACAAATTTTCATCCTAAAATGGTGACACAATTACTGGAATAAACAAGAAACTCACAATTGAAAAACAGAGTATACTGATTATCTTCAGAAAACAGTGATAAATTCCTCATTTGTGTTTAAATATACCGTATCTCTATGAACATTAAGTGTCTTTTTTTATAAAAAACATCTCAAGGACCCTACAATTCTCCTCACTCTACTTAGTGAAGCAAAATCTCTTTCGGATGTGTCTTACTCACAATGGTACCTTATACTCCAGATTGGCCTGAAAATAAAGCCACCTAAGACATATTCTACCCCACCCCACACTATCTGGCCCAACAACCATGTTAACCCCCCCAGTCTTATTCAGACATTTCTTGTTCTTTCTAAATTGGCATAGCAATTACTTACCACTCTCCACACTAAACATGGCCCGCTATGTGTGAGTGGCTTCTGCTCACGGTTCTTTGAGGTTGTGCAGTCTGACTGTGTTTATGTTTGGAGGGAAATGACAGGCTACGGTGCGTGGTTTTGAGCTCCAACTGCCTTTTAAAACAAGCAAGAACTTGAGTGCTTCAGGACTCATGAGATTACATGAGAATATTCTCAGCCATGATGCATTTCTTTTTAATTGAGATGTACGGGGGCAAACACTCGAGCATTATCAACCATGATGTTTGCATAATTATATGCAACATCTGGCAAGAAACATGCACCAGACTGTTTGCTAGAAATTATTCTTTAAAATGCAATTAACATCATTTAGTTCTTCAGGGATTTTAATGTGTGCACTCCTGGATAAACATGAACATCATTGTCAACATGTCAGGCCCTTGGCCCTTGCTTTCTCCAGACGGCAGTAAATGTTGTTGTTGCTTCTCTCCTCCTCCTCCCATTTAAATTTCGTTCAGTCAACTGCTTTTTAAAAAAAACTGAATTCCCCCTTTGTCTGCTTAGCCAATAAATAGCAGGAGGGACCCTCAGCTTGAGCAGTCTCACTCAACTCCTCTTACACTCAGCATCCATCTGACACCATGTGGACTCAGGCCAGCGCTGTGCTGCTACTCCTCGTCTGCTGCCTTTGGTCAGCTGAGGCTCAGAGCGAAGGCAGCATGAGACAAAGCATCTGGAATGATCCCATCACATTTTCCACCAAGGCCAAGGACTTGTGCACCATGATCATCACTGGTCACGGGGAATACACCAGGCTGAGACTGTCTTGCCAGGGACGCAAAAGCACCTACTGGTGTGAATACGTGGGCAAGCCTTACACCTGCAGCTCCTACAATAAAAACCCTCGTCACTACTTTATCCAAATGACGTGGGGCCTCAGAAAGCTCTACAATGCCTGCCAGGCGCCAAGGCAGATCCAACCTCACATGTGCAGGAAGGCAACTAATGACTCTCAGATGGTTTTCTCATCTGCTTCCTTCTCCCGTACATCGCCAGAAGATCCTTCTAGGTCAGGAGCGAGACCACCAGCACGGCCTCCAAGACCTCAACCTCGTCCTGCCCCTACAAGGCCTGATTCAACAAAATTCACAAAAAACATTCGAGTCACACCAAGAGTAAAAATAACAAAGACAACCAGTCCACAACCAACGACACCTCCAGTGGAGAGCAATGCTAAGAAGATGGCTCAGCAGTACTGCTGGAGATCCCTTCAAGGCATCTGTTCTTACGTCATTGGTTTGTTTCGGAATTAACGAGGAAGGTGAGCAGCAGTATTCTTCATTAACACTGATTATGTTGTATTATGACCAATGCAAGTCTACTTCGGTGGAATGGGGCATTCTGTGTATTTAAATCAAGCTTGCCTTCAGCATTCATAAGCAAAAAGCAAATTTCTCTCTTTTTTTTGCTCAGAATATTACTGATGATAATTTACTGTATTTAACTGTATTTGCACTCCCCCCTCTGTTATATTCACAGATGAACAATTCTGATGAAGAGAACTTCTGATGTCTGCTTAAAGTGGCACTAGGAGGGAACTTCCAGACCAGAAGTTTGTTCATCCGTGGTGGAAGAACTGCAGCGCTCTCTTCAGGGAAAGCATGGTACTGCTGTGACATCCAAAGCACAATTTCTCAGTTAACCATACATGTCATCTTCCAAATGTCACAGCTGGAAAAACTCCCTAACTGCTTAATTGTGAAGAATACATGTTTTGCAAAACAGTAGGCTATGAAATACATGTATGAAATGGTTATATGTTCTAATTTAACTTGTGAGAGGGTTTCTGCAGCTGCACAAACCTTTACAACAATATATGAGCCCAAGATAGAAGAGACAGGCTCATTGCTGTCACATTTGTATTTATGATGATGATTTTACTTGTTTATATCTACTTCCATCACTTAATATTACCTTGAATATTACACTGATTGTTTAGAAAGACCAAGGTTTATTTTGGTCTGAAAAAGTCAGTGGTTTCTGTACTTGTGTATCTGACAGAAACAAATATAACAAATGTGAAAACTGTATTACAAAAATAAACATTATTCTTGTTTTTTCTGTGTTGATCAGCTCAATGTTTTTGCTCTTTCTTGATGAAAAACAACTACAAACATTGTGCAAGAAAATTAAATGTATTTAATTTAGTGAGATTTCCAAAAGAGAAAAGGCTAAATAATAACAATATTGAAAACCACTGCTATACTATACTATACTCATTATGTCTAAAATATTATCATGGTGATCATGAAACAGTGGAAATACTTGCTATACCATATTTGGCCTTTAGGTGTCACGACTTAACATGAGTCGTTGCTCATGTTAAGCAGAACATCAAGTTCAATCAGGCAGTGATTTCTGGCTCATTTCAAGATATTTTAAGTCATTTTATCACTGGCACTCTCGGTACTAACAGATGGCTCAGTGAAGGTTTTAAAAAAAACTCAGAGTTAGTTTAGTCTACAATAACTGATTAAAAGTGAAGCAGGTTCGACTTTTTGAAGCATGCAGCACAATCTGGCAAAACAGATTTAATCCTGATATATAAACATACATCCGGTAAGTGTTTGCATGTTTTTTATAAACATACTAGTTTAAAGTCGTTGCCTTTTGTTCAATTTTGAGGAAGAACCTCAAAGGGGATAAATAAGATGTCACATCCATGAAATAGTGATTAATAAAATAATTGGGGAAAAAATGTTTAAAAATTACACCACAAGCTTCTACCATGAACTATCTCTTATTTTGAGCTTGATCAAAACAACAAAAATGATTTCACAGGCAATTTGGCTCAAAATATTCATGAAAGACTACTCTTTCATTGGCGGACTAGTGTGAACTCAAACTTTTTAAGCCCTCCAATCATGCAGTGTGTGTGTGTGTGTGTGTGTGTGTGTGTGTGTGTGTGTGTGTGTGTGAAGGGGAGGGCTGAATCAGCAGCAACATACTGCAGCTACAGGGAAAGGGGACTCTCAGCCCTCAGGTGTCAGGATTGTAAACTGAAGTTTACTCTGAAAACTACAGGTAAGTTGAGTCATACCCATTTCATCTGTATTGATACTTGATGACTAATCACTTTAATATTAGTATAGTTTTAGGACTTGTAGTGTGTGCATGGTGGCTGATACTTAATTCACTAACTTCTTTATGATTTATCACCTTAATGTTCTTTAATGTTTAATGTTACAGTGAATTTCACACATAGTAGTTATCTAATTAAATTCATCATTTTTTCCCTATTATTTACCTTATAATGCCACTATAGACTGTGTGTCTGCACTTTTTTTTTACTTTCTATGCTATCACTACATTCATGTCACCCTTTGCTTTGATTGTTTCATAGGTTATCTTGTAATCTAAATTATATCCTTTTATTTTACAAAGGTTTGGGGCTATTTATTCACACCTCTCACTGAACTGTAGATGTATGTCTTTTTTTAATGTCTTAATGTGAAGCACTTATTTTGGTCATTATTGCCATAAAAGAGTTAGCTATCTTTATCTAACTTGCTTCAGCCTTGAGTAACCAGTAACGCTTCTGTAAGTAAAAAAGGAGTAATTTCCTTCTAAAACATAGGGGATTTTAATGATTCTTTTGGTGAAGGGAAATGAAAGGGCTTTGAAGTTAAATATCTAAATCTGAATGTATCCCTCTTGCAGAGTGGGTTCTGCTGGTTTCATGGCTCTCCTCACCAATGTCGCCATCCTGCTTATACTGGCTTGTATTTCCCATCAGCTGATGTTGAGCAGCTGTCAGAAGAGCCAAGGGAGGAGGGGACGGGGGGTGGACAGAAGACAAGACAGGACCAAGCCAGGGCTAAAGGTGGGCCGTCAACCGAAATCTGTCTCTGCACAGCCCATCAAGGGCAAAATGGTTACCAAAGACAAGTCAGAGTGCACCTGGGAAGCGACAGGTGAGGACCTGTTCATTCTCAGTGTCAGCTGCAAGAAGGGGGACAGGAACTTTAGCTGCGAGTATATCTCCAGACCAGCTGTTTGTCCCCAGTACTCTTCCAATGTCAATCTTTACTGGAAGCAAATCGCCAGGGCAATGAAGAAGCAAAAGAATCTGTGCCAGGACAGAAGTGCTTTGGTCAGGGCGGGTATGTGCAGAAGAGCTGCCAGAGAAGCTAATTTCAGACTCCATAATGCACAGAGAAAGACTGACTCGCCTTTCACCCCACGGCCCACACCCAGAGCTGTCAAATCCTGTCAACCTGATAACAAGAAGCGGGCAGAGGAGTACTGCAGCGACTCCTGGTCGAGTGTTTGCACTTTCTTTTTCACTATGGTGCAGGATTATGATTGCTGAGACAGAAAAAAGTGCAAAGGTGAAATAAATTCAGCTCTCTACGTGTCTAATTATACACTCTTTACAGAAGATAGATGTAATCTCTTGTCACAGAATAATTTTAGTATTTTATGATTGCACACTTGAAGCATTTCTTCAAATTGTTAACAGTGGGTCTAGCCCTTAATAAATAGCTTTTCTATCTAGTTAATGAGCTGTATGATTTCTTCATTTTGGAGAAATATATGGGTGATAACTTGATTTTAAAAAGAATACCTTGATTGTTGCCTCTTGTAACCACACATACACAATGTAAGCACAGATATCCTGCATGCCCCTCTCCATTTTTGTGTATAGTCACCACATCTTCATGTAATTTCATTTAAAGCCATGTTTTCCATCATACTTAATTCATACTTGATTTTGAAAAAAAAATACTTAAACAAGATCACCTTGTTGTCCTTTTAAAACAATTTCATTTATGTCAAAACCCCTTTCATTCTTCTCCAAATGTGTGTGCACATTCCTGCCGAAGGCATTTGCTGGGAGATTAGCAGTTTGAACATGTTGGGTATTGACACAGTAATTTAACCAGAGGGAGTGTGATTTTTAGACTCCTTGGCATGCATACTTTGGTACTGACCTGCCTCTAAATCCACATTCCCAGTATGAAACCATATTACACTCTTAACTTGCAAAATGAGTGTTCATAATTTGAATCCACTAAAGGCAGTGGTATGAAAATACTCAAATACAAGAAGTCATGTATTCAAAGTTTCACTTAAGTAAAAGTACAGTCAGTATTAGCAACAAAATGTACTTAAAGTATCAAAAGTAGGATATAGATTAATTAAACTTTAAGTCTCATACAGACTACTTGCAATGAATCTAACTGATCATATGTTTCGTTTGCAAAATCTTGCTTTAGTAACAAGTACCTGTAGCTCTTAAATAAGTGTAGTGAAATTAAAAGTACAGTATTTTTCTTTAAAATGCAGTGAAATAAAGTAGCATAAAGTAAAGTACCTTCAGTTCAGGGGCAGATAAAATGGCATCAGTGTAACTATTGACCAGAATCTTTGTTTGGGAAAATTAAGGAAAAATACATTCATCCTGTAACACTTCCTCACTGCTAAAACTAGCTGTTTGTTAAGTCTATCTCTGTTTCAGATTGTACATGTGTTGTTTGTTTAGTATATTTGTCTTCTTCTGGATATTAACAGGACCAATAGTAAAAAATGCCATATCATGTCAGGATTTAGCTAAAGAGTCAGAAGCTACGTTCAGCAATCATACAGAGATTTTTACCAATGAGGCAGACACAGTTTCTTCACAGCCCAGAACAGACCAGAACAAACCAGCCTCAGGACATGCTGCATTTTGTGAAAAGGGGAATGACTAATTTTTTCTTGATGATTTCAACTTCATCTCCTGCTGTAACATAATGTATTACCCACAGCTAAAATCCATCATGTTCAAACTCTCAGTAGGTTGCATTCTGGGCCGTGTAGGAAATCTTAATGGCAGATGAGGCAGACTAAAGCAATAGAGGGCAGTCACAAAAGAATAGCAGGAATGCAGTGATTATAGAAGTATATTTAGGAGGCGTTGTGAAAGCTTTTTAAGCACTGGCTGCTGAAAAGACAAGACACATTTCAGTATGCACCTGAATGTTCTTTGCTGCCACATTCTGCTGCTTTAGGATAGTAAATATGTTGAATGAAAATATATTAAATTAAGTGCTGTCCAACTGTATAGTGTACAGTGAGTGGACAACAGGGGTCACCCATGCATTAGGTTGCTGTAGCACATCCAGTACAGAATTAAAATATTGTTTTGTTTGCAGCACTGTAAATTATCTAGCTATTGGTGTTCTGCAAAGAGGTTCTCAGTCCCTGTATGTAGCTCAGTTAAATACACAATCCTCACAACATTTAAAGCATATAACACCAGTTGCAGCAATTATAGGTCACAGACATTTTCAAAACCAAATAAATTTGGATTTTAGATACTTTGATGTACCAAAAATCAATGATAATTTTTTTTTGTCGTTTTTAGTGGAACCTGATTGACAACCTCCATTCTCCCTTTCCTTTACACGTTGTGGTACAAGAGCTAAAATAATCTCTTCAAGTGCTCCAAACATTAACATTGTGTATTTATTTATTTTTGTGACAGCCATGTAACATGTGCTACAGTATTTAGAAAACATTGTCAGCTTTTACTGTTACCCTCTTACAATGTCAGTATCACCTGAGCGCCCTCTGTGGTGCTGAGCTGACCATCACCATGTAGTGGTTGCATCCCCACCAGGGAAAAATTTCCATTCATTTGAAATAGAGAACATTTTAAAAGATTATTTCACATCCATTGTTATTAGAAGAAGATCTATAATAAACCCTGATATTACCAGATATAATAATCAATGTAAAAACTGTTTATTTATGGATTGGCATTAACATGATCAGATGAAACTAAAAGGCAAATCTTAGTTGCAAGTCTATGACGGGACACACAGGCTGTGGTCAAAAAGTCTCTTTTTGCTTAGTAAGGTTCCTAACTGAGTGAAGTGGCACTGAAGTACTTCAGTGGCGGCCATTTTAAGAGCTGGTCGAATTCTCTAAATGCTAAGGAAAGGTACTTCATTGCTTCCTTTCCTATCATCTTTAGCAAAGTGTGCACTAGACCATGCTTTATGAAAGGAAAGGAGATAATGTTGTCCCACAATTCCTTGCAACAGCAACATTTAAAGCAACAAACTCAAACATGACAGGAATACCCAGAAACGTATTTCTTTATTGGACTCATTTATGATACTTGAATGAGACACTCACAATTTCCTTGTTTCATTTGGCTTTGCTTTTAACTAATACTGTATCAACACTGTTTTATGTTGTGGATTGTTTAAATATGCCATACAGTGTTTTCTACAATAAAAAAAAGAAATCCATCTGCCAAGATGGATCAAGCACAATCTAAGTTACTATTTGCTATTAAGCCATTTCTATATAATGCCATAGATTGCTAATATACATATGTTTTGAACTCTCAACAATAATTGAAACCCATACACGAGCTATGAATGTTACTACTGTTGTAAAATGATCAAAGTGAGGATGTTGTTGCAGCGTGTAGGCTTATGTTATATGCTCAGTTTGCATTAGTTATTCTTGGCCAATGTATTGCAAGCCTTCAGCAATATCATTAATTAATTTTACTTGAGTCACAGATGCTGACACCCTTGCCAACCTCTTCAGTAAATGTAAGGTATTATTTACATACAGTAATTGAGATTTATTTTGATAAATATGGTGGGCAGGAGGGTGAGTGTGAGCAAGCATTCTTAATGTGACAACTATTTTGATCACTTGGTGACTGGTACAGTTATTTTTTCTTTTGAAATGTGAGATTATGGAATTTAGACTTTAAATTTGGAAACTTTTGAAACAGCTGTTAAACTAATGTTGGGAAAAATGGTAGCCTCGAATCCTCCTCACTAGGTCACTCACAGGTATAATGAGGGGCTGGGTGACATATTAAAAAAGTTAGGTTTGGTTGAAAGTCAACCACGGAGAATTTATTTTTTGACGTAATAAATCTTGTTTTTACTGAAAGAAACGTAATCTGTGTGAGTGCTGTTTATACAAATGAGACACAATGCTCCTCCAAAAGATGTCAAAGGAACAACAAAATGATTGGAGACGCCATTACAGGTACTCTATGCCTTTTTGCAACGTTGATAATGAAGTAATATTTTCCACCATGTTGACCACCTTTAAATGGTCTGCATGGAACAACACACTAAGGCACGCTGTGTGTTGTTTTTTTTGGTTCATCTTTAGAACATTGTAGTTTCACCACAGCAGGCCACTTCATAATTAATCACAATTATGTAGCCAAGAGTAAGTGCAGTCAGATTCTCTTAGACCCTCGGTGGTCTTTTCCCATATCCTTTGAATTCTCCTTCACATATTTCCTTGACGTTTTCCATCGAGGTCAAGAAAAGTGGGTTTTTTTTGACTTTTTGAATGCAGCTAAACTGGTCTTCTGCATAAAGCTCTGATGTCCCAGTTTTGGAAAGCCCAGGATGCTGAAAACATGTGAAACTTACAATGCGGGACTTCAGATGTGAATTTCCAGTGTTTTTGGCGTCCTTGGCTTTGTATACATCCTGACTTCCAAACCTGTAGTTTCCATTTTTAATGTATAAAAGACACACAAATTCTTGCATTGGCACTGAACGTTGGCATTGGACTTAAATCGTGATATGTGATATGTAGAATTGTCCAATTTGTATATAATTCCCCGAGACAAGTATTGATTATCTTTCATATTGAAAAGTAATTATTTTAGACCAAATCAAGACTGTCAGATTGGTAGAAAAAGTAAGTCCTTCAGTTGAATGAGAAGCTGGGAAGTTGGTAAAAAGTTTTTGTGTGTTTCCGCTAAGCAGCATGGTTAGTTTGGTGTTTCAGGTTTAGCACTTCATGCTGCTTTAAATCTCGTCACTTCCTATTTATGGGCCGAGTCATAACATCCTTCCTGAGGGCACTGTGGGTGGTGTGGGACTTAGTGGTGGCCTGACTGCCTGTGGCTCCTGATTGGCTGAGAGATGTGGGCTTTGGTCAAATGGAAAGCAGGGAGAATGCACCCCAGCACTACTGACTATAAGGCGATTTGTGCGTGTGTGTGTACATGCTCTTATGAATGCCTTTGTATGTGTGTGAATGGGCATTTGCTTTATAAAGAGCTTTAAGATGGTTGGAGCCACGATTACAAGAATTTAAGGGAATTAATGAAACACCACAAATATTACATTGTTAGTGTGAAATGAGACTGATAGGCCTAAATGTGGTGTAACCAATAACTCAGCATCCACCAGGACCCTGACTGCAACATAAAGTGGCCTATACTGTAACTGACCAAGTCACACTTACAATGACCATGAGATTTTTGGCAGGGAAGTGACATAAAATAGCCTACTAAATTGAGGAAACATTTACTACTTCATATTTTTTATTTGAGAATACAATTAAATGTGATTTACAGCATCTTCCTGCAGTGGAAAAACTAGCACAGAGCACAAATGATTTATGACTTATCAGAATTTGCAGCCACTGACCACAAAAGCACAAAGTCATTCTTACAGATGTATCAACCAACCAACCTTGTTATAGGGATCAGATGTTTTATTATTGCACAGTGGAGATCTTAGTTAGTGGAAGACAACCATGTAGAGCTTGTTGTGTTAATGGCGGCATGTTAATTGCAGACTAATGTACAGCACATGATTAAGATGCTTGTTGATCAATTTTCTTCAAATTGTATTAACTTATTTTTAGTTTTTAAGGTTAAATTTAAAGGCCCCTGTCCACCAAAGGGTTTTTTTCTGACGCCACCATCTTTTTTTCAATTCATTGCAATGGAAATTGCCGTCATTTTTTCTCCCCAAACCATGTCATGAACCCACATACGGCGAGTTTGTCCTCTCTCTCTATCTGCTTCAGCCTTCCCTTCATACAGAGCAAGGGCCAGACGCTGCGCCTCAAAAACACCTGCTAGTGCTCGCTGCTGGGCGTTTTCAGAACAGCAGCAGGTGTTTTCAGCTGGCAAAAAACGCTTTGGTGGACACTGGCCCTAGGGTAGTAGGTTTCAGTAAAGAATTACTGAAATCGGGCATATCAGCATTAAAACTTGAATCCCTCGAGTCAGCAGGTATACCTCATTTAAATTAGAGGACGGCTATCAACAGCCAACAGCAGTCACAACTACACTTCATTATATAACCTATTTAGAAGAGTATTTGTATTAGATCCCTTTCTGTGTCAATGTCGAATTAAGGATTCACGTCACATGTTTGACGTTTCTGTTTCATCTTTAAGACTATAAGCCTACTCAAAACGTACTACTACGCAGGTTTAATATCTCTCTCTTTTTTCTGTTGAATTTTGTATTGTATTTTAGTATTCTTGTTTTGTCTATTTTGTGGTTTCATACTGATTTAGCTTCGGTTTAAGTTATGAAACGTGAATGTGATGCACTGGATTTGTTAACAAAGTTACCAGAAAATACAGTCAGTACTGTTCTCCCTGTCAACTTATTCTTCAAATCTGTAATATATGTACACATTTACTTGCACATCATCATTCTCATCTCTACATTATTTTGTTTCATATATAATATGTGGGAGCTTAGTTGCAATAATAATCTCAGACAGCAGCAAAAATGCAATTGTGGCTCCTTACCTGATTGACTATAACTACAGAGTAAAGGTAACATGAATTTGCGAGTCATTTTGAAGTGGATTGGAGTGAATACATATCTGTGAAGAGATAATGGGCCTCTAAGGAAAAGCATGCCAATACATGAAAGTATTTTTCAACTTGAACCTTCAGGTGTTTTTTGAATACATAACAACATCAGGCAGAAATTTTCGAACATGAGAGGGTTCTGGATCACAGCTATAAATACTTACTCAGGCTAATTTTCTGACATATAGACCTATTTCAGTGATTGTTAGGATAAAACCAAACTCAGATTTACATTTACAACTGTGAGAGTGCAGTAGGCAAATAGGTTTGCTGTTATGACTGCTGTGCATACTTAAAGGTGTTGAATTCAGCTATAAAAATCATGTGAAACTGAAGCAGTGTGTGTTTCCAACTGGAATCACAGAGCTGAAATAATGATTTAAAATATGAATATCTTCAACCCCAGTGACACTGGTTAATGGGGCTTCATATTAATGCAAACTCCTTTATTTTAAATTCTAGTGCAGATTGAAAGCTTCCCAAGAAATAAAATATATCAGAATGTGCTGAATCACAGGGACACATAAAATGTTCCACAAAACAAACACAAGAAGATTCATATTACTTAAATTAAGTCAAATAGTGTGGGACATTTTTACTTTGAAGGTTCAGGGGTTCAAGTGAATGAAAAACAAACAGTTAATCTAAAATATTATGATAAGATAATAATGCATAATAAAGCTGAGGTAAAACACCAACCAAAGTGAATACAGTTTTTGAATGCTGGGCACCTGAATTTTGGAGTTTGTTAACCCTGGAAAATATAAATAATTTAGCTATTGAAATAGCACAACTTGACATTGACAAAACTTATATGATATTTCAATTTCTTAAGTCACTTTGAATGAAAACAATGTGGAGAAATAGTCTACTGATCTCAGACTTTGCTGCCACCCTCTGGTACAAAGTAAGGTCAGTTTCCATCTATTGATCTAAGGACCCAATTTGTTTGACATCACACTCCTTCATGAAGAAAGACATGGAGGCAGTAGATATATTTATATGAGTCAACGAATGTGTATTAGTGTCCTATTACTTATTGATCACTGACAGCTGCACTGCAATTCGAGTCCGGATCAGCAGTTAATTTGTAATTAATGAGAGTGGGAGCGCTGTCGACATGTAGGGTTTAATTATTCAGCTGCAGTATTGTATTTTCTAAGTTGCATTTAACATATGCCATGAGCACTGTGCACAAATTAGGTAATTACTTAGATCATATGTAAATTTGACAACAAATAGGGTCATATGACTGAAACAAAACAAATTAAACACATATGTACTTATTCAAACATAGCTATTATTAATCAAAGCTGCACCTGTACTCATTACTGTGGTGGTTTTCTGTTTAAACTGTGTCTAATGTTAAACAAATTTTTAGTTAATTTCTAAGTGAATGCACTGTAACTGTTGTTCATGCAGAATATATTGTCGTAAGTCAAAATAACAAATTGGTAATTCACACTAACTTAATCAATCGCAAGCTAAAGTTAGAAAGAACTCTGGATCCATATCCTCATCTCATTTGTAGCTTTGTCTCACAGCAACATGGCAGCTCATTATTCAGTGCTGCTAAACATATCATTAAACAGTATTAATCATTCCCACCACAGAGGTAAAGAAGAGCCTTCTGGTAGTCTCCATCTGTGTCCTCCTGCAAAAACATCAGACAAATAATGATCACATAATGATTTTCTATCTTAAAAAATTCAGAAAGTTCCTCTTTACTGTTAAGTCAATTCTGAGTTGATACATCAGAAGTTCTTTCCAGTAAAAATGGATACAGTTACCTTGCACCTATTACAGAATGTTTCTATAATAGGTGCTTTTCCAGGCACTTCAGTGTTATTATAATTCTAATTTATGTGAATGCTACTTAAGAGTTATAAATATGAGTTGTAATTATGGCAACTCTTACATAACATGAAGAACAAGTGAGCTATGAGTGTGAACCATCATGCATAATACTACATTCATGGAAGTGCCATACCCACATGGATTAATTTTATTAGCTACACCTGTGATTGACAAGTCAAAAATATCAGCAGTGAGAAGGGTATAATAACTAATACCACTATGAAACACTTTTGACAAAAGGAGCCATTTTAAATATTAATTGCTAATCAAATATTAATGAACTCCACTAAAACTTTAAACACTATATATTGAGGCTCATTTTATATTTTAGTGCACCAATTCAACGGTTATTTCATAATGTCTAATTTATCTAGTCAATGCAATAGCTCCTTACTGTATGAACATCTGGCCCCAGGAGAATAGATGAATTCACTACGGCTTGTGTGAAAAGCAGGGAAGCAGTCTTATCACGCTGAACAAGGCATTTAAAGTAAATCACTAATCTCCACTCATCACTGCACCGACACGAATGGTGTCAGCACAGCAGTGTAATGCACCCAGCTGGTGCTTTAAAGCACCCAGAAGAAAAGATGAGGATGTTTAGAAGAGAATTACATGTTTTCTTCTTCTGAAGGATCAGACTATTTAGTAAATGTCATAAAAAAGTGAGCTATACATATATAAAAAAGAGCGAAACATACAGAAACACTGAAAAGGTTGATAATATCTTTGTGTTTGAGTGAGCAGTACCTTGATAGTGGTGTAAAGAGAAGCTCCATATTTCTTTTTGAAGCTGGCTCTGATGTCCAACATGTCCACCTCACTCCTCGACACCATTATTCTCATCAGAGTGTCGTCATCAGTTCCAGCGCGCTAAACATAGAAACAAATTCAATTGTAGTTAACGATCTATAAAATTAGATCTTCAACCAGCTTTATGGTCAACAAAACTGTAAAACATTTTTCTTTTTATTTCTTTCAGGTGCTGAAGTTTTTTCCTCAGATGCAGATAACCTAGAATGCCACAATATATCATATGACATAGTCCTATTGCAGGATAGGCGAGGGGTTGAATTCTCTAACTATGCTGTAAATTCCCTTTCAAAGAGAAGTTGCTACTTGAAGATTAGTTCTTTAATAACACAAGTGACATTCCAGTGTTTTGGAAGTTTAAACTCCTTAACTAAAAATCACATATAGTACTACAGTATAATTTTTGCCAATAAATTTAAAATACATGCTGTACGGATTTTGATTTCTGGATGTATTTTTCCTACCATTCCAGGCAGCCATTGGTTTCATTTTATGATACTATAAGTATAATAAAAATCAATTAGTAGAATTTTGAAGCTTACTTAAGAATATGTACAGTAATCAGTCACACTAAATATCAGTGTGCATAGGCTTATTCGCTTTCTTGCTGAGAGTTAAATGATAAGCTTTATACCACATTGTTTGGTAGATTTCATCACCTTACCAGCCAGACCAGCTGATACCCTTGATTCCAGTCGTTATGCTAAATAAGCTAACTGGCTGCTGGCCACAGCATTATCACACAGACACAACACTGCTATTGATCTTCTCATCTAACTCTGCAAAAGTTCCTATTAACTGTATTACCACAAACCAATAATGTATACAGACAATCCAGACTTGAGGTTCATTGCTATTTTTTAATGTATTTAAGTTAATTTAATCCATTTGGAAATCAGTACTGATTACAATATGGTTAGTTAAAGTGCATTTGATTTCTAAAACTCACAAAAACACTGGTATGGTTCTTTAAAGCAATGGTTTTGAAACAGGAGGAAACACCTGGATTGGTTATGTCCAAATTAAAAAAAAAAAACTGTAAAAACAAGCAGTTGAGTTTTTATCAGGGCTATGTGTCGCAACTATTTCTTGGTGAAGAGTTGTCAGGCAACCAGCAGAGAGTCCCTACAAGAAAGCAAATATTTCCCATATTGTCAAACCGTCTAAGGACTCAAAGTGAGTGCATGTCATCAGCCCCACAATATTATCTTTCTGTTAAAAATCCTTTTTGAAAGAGTCCCACCCCCGTAGAGCTGAAGTCTCTTTTGGAACAAAAGCCTTCCGTGTGGTACTGTGGGACACAGATTACTTACCCTCATAGATTTATACAGGAGTTCAGCAAAAAAATCTGGGACACTCCTGGCACATTTCACTGTGGAAAAAAAAGATACGAGGCATTGACAAGTTCCTGCGAAAAACTGCATTTTCTTCATGTTAATGTGACATTGTGTTGGCTTCAATTTCTATTCTGTTTATGATCATTAAAGTATCATCCTGATAAATCACAGGTCTTACCAACTGCTACCAGTAAGTTCTCCAAATTCCCAGTGGTCTCTCCTTCAATGCTGTCCTCTATGTCAGAGCCAGAGAGCTTCTTGTAGGCATCAAACACTGATGAGAACAAAACAACCACAGTGATTTTAATGTTCTCTTAAGAGTGGAACAAACCTTACCCAAGGTTTAAAAGGCTGGACCATTTTGACTTTAGGACAACTCATAGTAATTGAACAGAAGACTATAAACTTTTTCAGTGCTTATTTTTTTCTTTCAATTCTGCGTGAGAGAGTGATCTCTTCTTGTTGGTATTTTTAATGTATTGATCTGTAGTATTGCACCCAATTCACTTTATTAAGTACAACATTAACAACCAAAAGCAGAAACACCACATTAAACTTGATTATCAGACACATATTTAATAGATTAAACTGCATATATAACCAGAATGGCTGAGAATGGAGAGACGGTTGTCACAGAGTGTCTTGTGAACCTGCTGAACCCCAAACTGCAAAAACTAACTGTCAGGTTCAGGTGACAGAAGCTCTAAATATAAAAACACAAGGCAAGACAGAAAGACAACAACTAGGACAAACCGTCAGAGGAACAAAGGATCAGGTATATGTAGAGAGTGGCTGATAAATGAGATGCAGGTGAGGAGGTGGGAGGGGCAGGCCAGTTAATTGCAGAGCGGGGCGAGTTCAATCTCAAAAAGTTTTGCACCGGTTTGCAACGTTTTCAGATTGAACGGCATGTTTCCTTGAAACGTTGCGCAGCGTTCTGCAACGGGCTTCGAGGTATGTTTTCCCCTGTTTGCTGGGCGTGTCTCAGGTGTTACCCAATCAGCTGCCACAAGTTTGTAAACACAACAGCGTTAAAAAAGTGGGAAAATTCAGTGTGCTTGCGTACACAACAGGGTGTTCAGGGAACCAGCATCTCTGTTGAAAAAAACATTTTGCTACGTTTTGTCTGCGCTGAACTCGCCCCTGAAGAGGGAAGATGGGTGGGGCAGTCAGGTGATGGGAAAAGGAGGGAAAGTCTGAAGGCCCCTGGTGGGTGGAAATAAAAAAAGCAATGTAGGAGCCTGGGGACAAAGAAATGTGGCTGGAGAGAAGGCACAGGAAGGCAGACGGTGACATCCAGTTGCATAAATGTAACAATAGAAATGCTACAGATTAGATATGAGGTCTTGTTGATGTAAAAGTACTTTAATATGAAGTTCCTCAAATGGCTACTCTTGCTGACTCTTGCTGACTCTTGTTGGTTCTAATGTTTCCTTTCAGTGACTGACCTGTTTTTTGCTGCTTTTTTGCTTCTTCAGTCCATTCACTTAAATTTTTCAGTGAGTTGTGCATTCAGTTGGGATCTGAGTGACTAAACAAAAACAAGTCTTGCCATTTTCCTCTCTGACCTCTCTCTGCAGTGAGCAAGTTTTGCCCCCAGGACTGAGCTTGTAGTTGTTCTTTATCACACCTTTAATTAATAAGTTCTACAAACTCTGTTTTTTTGTCTCGCTCTCACATTGTGTGTCTAAGATTTGTATTGTTTCACTTTCTCCTGCACATTTCAACCTTACTTCTTAAACACTGATGATTTGTTGTACTTACAATAATTTAGATATATCTGCATTTTTACATTTTCTTTCTGTGTGAAAAAAATTACTGAAATTTAGGGGTTTCTCAGGTTTCTTCTTGGTGTATTTGTCAGCAACAACTATACCAAGTATCACTCATACTGCTCAGTCTAACATTTATTTATACAGTAACTGACTTGAATTATTTAGGTGAAATAATGAAGTAGAACATGAATGGGCAGTGATGGTATGTTGTTAACAACATTTATTATGTTGCTCTCATCAGCAGGTGACACACACATCACAACACTCAAACATGCTGGCACAAACAAACTCTCACAAACTCACCTTTTCTGAGATGCTCTGCGCTCCTGTTGCCAAGAATTGTGATGAATGTTTCCTCATCTGTGCCAAACTTGCCCTCACCAGCAGCATGCAAGTCCTGCAGTGGCACACACTTGTACATTTACAACCTTGTGGCGACATGATTTATTGGAACACAGTGGCAAAGCAGAAATTACAGCACTGATGAAGGACCCTGTACTGTGCCAAAACAGCATGAAAAAGTTTAGTTTTTCTTGATTTGTTTTTGCTATTAGCGAGGAATTCTGGATTTGAGGTTCTTTCCCCTGCACTTCTATGGTCCATATTTCATGTCATTATCAAATTAATAATAATTAATCAAATACAGAAATAAAAAAAAAATCAATAATGGTTTACAGGAAACAAGATGTTCCATTCCCGGAGGTTTGTATCCTTTAATTAATTTTTTCTATTGACTATTCTTAAACCTTGGCCTTTAGCTTTACTGCACTTTTGAGAGCAGCCACAGAAATAAGATCAAGTATTTAACATGTTGACATTCAAAAGAAGGTAGTGAAATTAAGTTCAATACGAAATATGAACACTGGTCCTCCACCTTTTGTGTAGGATTTTTCTTTAGTTTTAATTTTTTTAATCTGATCTGTGTTGCATTTTAACTAATTTATTCCACGATTATACATTAATGTAGTTATTGTGAACAATCCACAGCTGCTTCAAAGCATCTCTAGATTGCATTTTTTCAACTGAGCCACCAGATGTTTGAATACTGTTCTCACAATTTATAAATTTAAAGATTAATTGCACATATTAAAGGCTAAATGACTTTTATTCTCAGTTTTAATCCCTTGGAATTGCATCCATATTGATTGATTCTGCAGATATTCAGTAGCAACACAGGAAGTCGAGTGACCTATATCACCTCCAGTCATGTTTGCATTTCTGCTAACTGTAATCATGATCTTCCCCTAATCCTAAAAGGAACTTTTGGGACATATGTGCATTGTTTTTTTCTGGTAGGGAGTTGGATGAGAGAATCCATACCACAACCTTACAGCCAGCAGGCGCTTAGATTAGCATAAAGACTGGGAACGGGGAAACATGCTAGCCTGGCTCATGCTAAACTGACCTTTTAGGTTGTTTTTTTAAATTGCAAGAAACTGTCTAACATCAACAAAAGATGTTTAAAGCTAAAGGACAAATCTTACCTTGTTCTCATGTTCTTGCTTCTTACCTTAGCGTCTTTCTCAATCTTTCCCTCGTCTACTCCCTCCTCCCTGTCGCCCTTCTCAGCCGGACGATCAAACGATCAAACAATCGACCAGACAGAGACAGACATGTAGAAAGACAGACAGGTTCCCAAACAGAAAGCAAGTAGGTCAGTGTGGATAGGAACACGATGAGCCTCTCTCAACCCAGGTAATCCATGAAGATTAAACCTATGTCTGTAATCCAAACACATTCAAGAAACCAACTGTAGTGTATTGTGTCATCACCCTCCCCTTCCCAAACCTACACCTAAACCTCTCATGACTTTGTAATGGCATCACCATAGGCTCTCATCATCAAGAAAGGAAACATAAGTCATTCCAGCAGCCCTCCTTTCTACCTGCAGGAGGATCACCAGTAGTTTCTGATAGTGCCCTGTGGTGTCACCGCAGATATCTTTCTCCAGCTTGCCGTTGAACTCTGCAGGAAAGAGGAGAAGAGGGGCAGAAGATTGCTTACACTTCCTGACTCTAATTGTTGCAATCAACTCTCATGGGCAGTCCTCCGTTTTGCGGGAGGATCTCCGACAACAGAGATTAGATTAGTCAGCTAAAGGACAGCATGGCCTTCTCTTCTGACCTGATCAAATAAACTGGCTTCTTTGCCTTTGGCCCTCTGTACCTTTGTTGCCTCATACTATTTTCTATTGTGGTTCATGGCAATTTGAAGCTGGTATGTTAGAGATATTCTTGCAGTGACACATTTGCGTCAAACAATATGTAAGGTCTTTATACACCACTGAAAGCATAGTTATGGATATTATATTGCATTTCTATCAAGAGATCCTTCTAAATATTACACACTGAACCTTTAATCCCTGGAAACATTGTAGAAATACACTTGATTTAGCATAAGTGAACAACTCTATTTAGAGTGTTAGAGTAAAAGAATAACTTACTAGGCTGAAAAGAAGTGTTTTTTTCTCTGAAAGTGTTTTGCACCTGTAACTACACCCAACAATGATGTCAGTGTACTGGAGTAATCTTTTATGTCACTGCAACAAAGTGAGATGTTAAACCACTGAAGATGAAAAAAAAATGTTGGGGTTAAGTTGCTCTTCACACTCTTCACAATATTGAAATATGTATTCAACATGTACGTTGCTCTCATTGAACCCTTTCACCTTAAATCACAAAGAAACATTAGCCAACTAACCAATAACATTAACAGTAAATGTGTTTTTTTGATTTTGTCTCTCTCTCAGCTGAGTAGGTCACCTTTCTTGTACACTTTGATGATATCTTTAATCTCTTCGCTGGTCCTGGAGGCCAGGATCTCGATCAGCACGTTGTCATCAGTACCGGCGCCCTGGGAACCAAAAACAATTTGTGGATGAACTCAATATGAAACATCATGGATTTGTGTGGCAGTGTCTTCTCAAAGCAATCTTTTGTTATTTTATCCCTTCTTATAAATGAAAAAACATTGAAAGAAATGATTAAAAAAAATAAGAAGCATAATTTGTCAGCACAACACACTGAGAAGGTATGCAATTAGAGAATGGATGGGTTCAATTCAGTCGTACTTTAAAGCTAATTATGTTCTCTTTGCTGTTATTAACCTTACAGCAAAAAGACTCTGACATACCAAAACAAATGGAGCAGCGGGTGTGATGGGAATGTTGAGGCCAAGGCTTAAATGCTTTGCCTTTACTTTGATTTAACATTTAATTCCCGCTGGTAATGCAAATGTAAATGAGATTAAATAATAATGAGAATAAAATAAAAAAACGTCCATTTCTATCTTATAAGAGGATCCAGGAATCTAATCCTACTTTCCTCAGGCAAACTTCCTTCAAACAAAATGAGTCTTCAGTGTGACATAAAAAGCAACAGAGGAAAGTATATGATGTTTTAAAAAAATGTCAATAAACGAGATATCTCAGCTATAAATCAAATTAACTAGTAAATCTAGCCTACAGCACCAATAAATTATAAATATGCTCAGGTGTTGTACCTTTACTTCTACCTTATTTATTTGAGCCACATAAGATTAGATGCAATAGATAAACAGGAATCTAATTATTGTTCTGTTACTACCTCCCAGGTGGCTCAAAATGTAATGGGAACCAAAGACAATAAGACAGAATTGTATCTCTACAGAAGCTTTAATGAAAAGCAGTGTTAAAGGACCAGTGTGCAGGATTTCTCATCCAGCGGTGATTGCAATCAACTGAACACCCCTTGTCTCACCCTTCGCTTCAAACTGTTTAGGAGACACTACGGTGGCCATGAAACTTGCAAAAAAATATGAAAGACCCACTCTAGATCCAGTGTTTAGTTTGTCCATTCTGGGCTACCATAGAAATAAGCTGATACAACATTGTGGGCTTTGGAAGAGGACCAGCTCCCTCTGTAGATTTAAAGGGCTCATTCTAACGAATTTGATTATTTTTAAAAAAAAACATACTTCTGGCAATAGATCCACCTAAATATTACATGCTGAAGCAGATACAGAAAGGCAAGGTTAACCTATTTATGAGAATTACAATTACACCATATGATAGATGGTTTTCATTATGGAGTAAAAGTAATGCACTGAGTGCTTGGGTCATGTGGTCATCTGATTCCACCAGGTTGTTTCTCATGTAAAGTTCAACCATAATCATGGCTGCAACAACCCAACACTTGTGCAATAGTCTTATTTTCTTAAATAAGTGTGAAATATATTTCAGTACATTGCTGTATGCTTAGAAAATTACAGTACATCATTAAGTTATGTCATTTTCGATTTGATCTTAGAGTTGCTACAAGAACATCCAAACCTAAGCAACAATCGCAAAAAACCCTGCCATGATAACCTTGAACAGTTTCATTCCAAAATAATCTTTTGTGCAACAAAGTCATTGGTTAGTGTAATTGTCTTTGTTCTCTTCTAAAAAGAAGCTAGACAAAGACACACAATGGTTATGCCACTATTTGCACTCCTTACTATTGGTTGCTTCTATATTGCTAATCTTGAAATGTAAGTTTTTTGGTATACGGGTGCTCTTCATAACAATTCTGTAAGCAAAATGTCTCAGATAAAATTAAGCTAAGAGATGGTGAACATATTTACACTGCAATTATTTATTAATTGATGACATGACTGCCAATAAAATAATTGTTTTATACTTTCCAAAATGGTGAAGTCCTCAGATGATAAACTGCGTCATTTGATTCTTTAAGCCACTAGTGTATAGAAGAACTTCACAACACCCTGACAAACCCACAACCTGACTTTTAATTGTTATTGAAGTTGTAATGGATAACATATTAACAAAAAACGGTCTACTTACACATCCAGCAGAAACAAAGCAACATTAGCACTCAAATGAAAAATACAAGTCTAATATTCACTTTTGTAACTTCTGAGTAAACATATCTGGTTATTTAGCTGCTAAAAATTTATTTGTCAGCTAAACACAAACTCTGACTAACGCTAAAGCTAAAATAATGGATGATAATTATCTGTGAGTCCATCATTAGAAGTGACCTCCTTCACAATATAATTAGTAATTTATTGTTGATGGGAAACAGATTAATTAGTGCAGGTTTAGCTATCATGTCAAGTAGCTGATAGAACATTGTCAGAAAACTGGTTGGCTTTTCAGAAAAACTGATGACAGAAACACTCTAGCAGAGGAGAGGCTATGAAGAGTGGTGCAATTTCATCTCTCTATTGCCCATTTTCAATATGCCTTTCTCCTGGCAGACATTTCAACTTGTCAATCCCAGGGGAAACTAACAACATCAATAATGGCTGAGGTTAATTTATGTGGGCCAATGGTGGGACCATGGTAGTGTGCATGCTGGCTCTCTGGCATGGGAGCCTTCATCACTATTGTGAGTTCACACATGTTTTCCTGTTATGGCACATAGAAATGAGTGCCATAGAAAAGTCGATTGCTCAGTTTCAGCATCAAATGTTGGAACATCATTGCAGAAATACCTCAAAAAAGTGACTAAATGTATTGTCTGAGGATTCAACTCATTCAAGACCTGTGATCTGGGTTAAGTGGAGCATCTGGGGAAAATTTCATAATTTACCTTGAGAGCCTTGTGCAGTTGGGAAGCATCATATGAGATAGGTGGGGTCATCAAGCTCACAATCAGATTCTCAAACAGCCCACCAAGCTCTGATTTCAATGCGCTGACCAAGTCCTGTGGAGAAGAGATGATTAATGACGAGAAGAATAACAATAATAATTCTGTTAGTATAGGAATTAACTTTGTATTATTTAAATGCTGTAACATTAAAGAAACAGAACAAATGTGCTAGCCTGTTGCTTGTACAACCATTCATAGTAATAGTCTTTAACTGCATGAATAATATTGAATGTAGAAATGTAGATTATCCAGAAATTATTATAAATAAGTGCAAAATATGCTGCATGCACATTTATTAGACAAGTAAGTATTCTGAATGAACAATTATTTCTATGGACAATTTCCAACTCCAAACCATATACACTTGAATGCTCTTTGAAGACAATCATTTTCAGGTGATAAATAGTATGTGAGAAATAAGATTCACAACTTGAAGTGGGCAAAGAAACACCTGAAGACAGATTTTTCAAAGGTTTTATGGACAGATGAAATCAGAGTGACTCTGGATGGACCAGATGGATGGTCTTCTGGCTGGATCACTAATGGACAGGGCACCACTTCAACATGGGTGCCCACAAGGTGGAGGAGGGGTACTGGAATGGGCTGCTATCATTAAGGATGAGATAGTTGGACCTTTTCAGGTTGAAGATGGACTGAAATTCAACTACCAAAACCTACTGACAGTTTCTGGAAAATACTTTCTTCAAGCAATGGTACAGGAAGAAGCCCTCAGTTTTCAAGAAGGCCATGATGTTTGTGCAGGGCAATAATCCATCACATGCATCCAAGTACTCCCCTGTTTGGCTATCCAGTCAAATAATGACCTGGCTCCTTTCCTCACCTGACGTATATCCTACTAAGAACTTGAGGGCCTTTCCCAAATTGCAGATTTACAGTCAGGGAAGAAAATACACCTCTTTGAACAGCATCTGGGAGGCAGTGGTTGCTGCTTCAGCGAAAGTTCATAGTGAACAGATCAAGAAACTGACATGTCAGTCCATGGAAGGCTCATGGCAGTTATTGAAAAGAAGAGTGACTATATAAGCACATTTTTGGCATCGCTCAGAGCATGAGCTGAATAGATTCAGTGAGGAATACAATTTGCCTAATAATTGTGCATGCAGTGCATTAAGAGAGCATTCAAGTTCCTCGTCTCAAAGAGATGAGAAATAAGTAACAGTTTACTGCATTGCTTTTCAAAGGAATGAGGATAATCATGAGAAATGTACTGGCAGAAAAGAAAAAGAACATTTACTTTGTAACATTTCCTTATATAACCACAAGTCAATCAAACACCACGTTACTCAAATTGATTTCTGTATGCAGTAAAGCACATTTTTGGGCATCGCTCAGAGCATGAGCTGAATAGATTCAGTGGAAAGAGTGAGTAATAGCACATATTTTGGCTTCATCTAAATTGATTTCTGTATGCTGTGAATCACATAATAATAATAGCACATATCTTTGTTATTTGAGTGTGTGTGTGTGTGTGTGTATTGTTATATATAGAACACCCAAGGGATCCTATAATATACTGTGTTTGGCCATTGCTCTTCTTCTGTATACAGACAACACAGATATGAATCTCTTTAACAGCTCAGGATATGAGACCTCTAACAGAAATTCCCCTTATTTCTAGAATACATAATCCATCTCTCTTTTCACATGACAATCTTTTTCCATTTTCAGATCTGCTAAAAGCCAATCAAATTTAGTTCCCATAAAAGTTTTGTTAATGGTGCATTACAGAGCAGAAATGACTAACTGTAAGTTGTGGAACAATTTAAAGAAATGGGCTCCAGACAAAAAAGAGCATGGACTGAACTATCAAGAGATATGACTGATTACTCTTGACTGAATAGTTTAAGGCAGAGTCTCTTGCAATCAGTACATTTTATGATATGTTATAATGGTGAACTGAAAAATTGATAAAAGCAAATAGCCTCTTTTGTTGGGTCATTTTGACACTGATAGGTGCTACTTTGGGATTTTCTTATGTACCTTTTTTCTCTCAAGCTGCCTCATCCACTTATACCTCAGACAGCAATTACATATGTTTCAATAAGCTGCACAGAGAGCAAATTAACTTCCTGCTTTTTAATCCACAGATGGTTTTAAAATAACTTGACAGTGTGAAAGAACAGTAAGAGCAAGAAAGTGTAAAATGCCAAGGTCTTGTATAACAAAAAAAACTGAATTATGGTCCTTGGAGACGGGAGGAAATTGGTCTTTCTGCCTCTTCTAGGATCATTTTTCCTTGTATGATTTTTGAATGTTGGTCCAAAATGTCAACTCCTGCTGCATGAGTCTTAATGACAGAAAAAACTTATAATATTTTACATTGACTGACTGACAATTTGTGCAATTAAACATAAGTGTAGCTGAGGCAGTCAATGGTGGCAAAAGTCAAATCCTTTACTTAAGTAAAAGTAGTAATACAACAATGTAGAAAATAGTATTTTACAAACATCAAGCTTAAGTAGAAGCACAGAAGTCATTTCAGCAAAATGTACTCAAAGTATTGAAAGTTTGAATACTCATTCTGCAGAAAAATGATCCCTGTGACTGATATATTATTTATATGGAATTGAAAAATTGCTTGAAAAACCTAAAATGATGTAGTGTCACAAAATAAAGCAAAGATGAGAGGAACGTCTAAAAGAATGAACACATTTTGAGAAGTATAAGTTAGTACTTTCTCACATCATATCAGTAATCTCAGGACCTCCCAGATTCAATTTGTGTATAAAGCCACGGCTTAAAATAGTCCCCAACAAAGCACAGTTTACTCCTTGTTAAGTAATGTTAGGTCAAAAGTACAGAGCCCAGCTTATAAATACATTTTTTTTTAGTTTTATTTTGCGACCTCACTTTTGCTGAATGCCACAGACAGACTGGGAAAGTAGGGGCACACACAAAGATGGACTATTAGCTTGTTTGATCTTTTAGTGGGATTTGTTGACAACAGAGAATAGAATACTGCCAGTCTCATTCTTTAAAAACAAAGAAAACAATTAAAGGATGAAAAAAACTGATCATCCAGGTAATGTTATTGAGTGAGAGGGACACAGTCCATAACATGACCTATAACCATCAATCACTGTGACAGCTTGTCATCAGCTCTCTGTTTGGTTCCCGGCAGCTCACCTCACCTTTCCATAGGCCTTTTTGTACGCTGCCTTAATTTCCTGGCGTTGATTGTTGCTGCGTGCTGTCAGAAGCATGAGGATTGCATCTTCATCCGTACCTGGACCAGGTCAAATAAGCATAAACAGGGAGTGAGCTTCACATAAACACGCCAGCAAATATATCATCTGGAATGTGGATGAAGACCTGATCGAAAATAACTGACAGCTTGCAATATACTCCAAGAGTTCACCAAGTTCATCAAAATGTTAAATTAGTTCAGGTTAACTATGATATGATGATAATTACTTTTATTGTGAGAGCACTGACAGGAAGCTAGAGTAGTAAGTGGTGGTCAGTAAGGTTAAATTATAGTAGGAAAGTATTAATCATTACACAATGTGCACCTGTAGTACAACTTGAATTTGGTGATTGTCATTGGGCCCATTCATTTACACTAATGACTGCAGTGGGACATTTTTGTTGCAGTTTCCCATTTTGTGTCTCTGCAATTAAAAAAATATCACATGAGAGAGGAAAATGGGGTCAAACAACAGTGGGGCAAGACATTCCTCCTAAGAAAACTTACCGATTCCTTTCATGGCTTTGTGGAGGACTTCAGCATCATGTTTGGCGTTGAAATTGACGAAAGGTCTCACACTGCCTCTGTACGCCTGTGGGAAGAGGGGAACACAAAAACATGTTGAATACATTTAAAAGACATTGTTTCTTTAAAGGTTAGTAATAGCTTTGTGCTTCTGCCTCTTTGCACATGTTTTACATTTGAATTTGATATATCCTTTAGTGTTTTACATATAAAGTGATACATATATTGGATTATCTGTATGTCACACTGACATTGGGCTTTAACAGAATATTATTGTCAGTCAACACCTCATCTACAGCTTTCTGCAATTGGTGTCTGTTGTTTCTTGTTGTCCCCAACCTCCATCCCTGTTCTCTTGCAGGTGCTGTCTTTTCTCTGTGTTATCTGTGTGTGTGGTGTATGTGTCCC